>CM074577.1:50492500-50540000 GCA_037305975.1 Chrysolophus pictus | reverse complement strand
TGAGTTACGTCAGGTCAGCAACGCGAATAAGTTGGCCGCTTTGCGGGTGGGGGGGAGGCCGGAGGCTGCCGGGGGCAACTTCTGGAAGCTTGGGCTGCGTGTGTGCGCGTCGCGGGGCGCGGACCCTCCGCTGTCCCCGAGGGGCGGCGTGGGCCCGGTGTCGCCGCCGGGGAGCGGGACCGGGCAGCGCTGCGCTGCGCCTCGCTCGCTTGGAACAACTCTTTCCAGGAGTTGCCCTCCTCAAGTCTTCCTGTTGACTTCGGTGAGCTTTAGAGCAGGCTTTCTCTTTGAAAACCTTGGACGTGCTGCTTTACCTGCTGTTGGGGGAAGTTTGTGCGGATCAGGGGTGCTTTTGTCTGGCATCTCGCGGGGAACAAACGAGCTGCTGTGCCCTCGCCTCGTAACAGCGATCCCACGGGGAAAGTTCCGCAGCCAGCATGCGCGTTTACATCCCGAGCTTCCCGGGGAGGATTTATTTACGTGCACTAAAGAGTTTGGAG
Source organism: Chrysolophus pictus (assembly GCA_037305975.1). Lineage (NCBI taxonomy): Eukaryota > Metazoa > Chordata > Aves > Galliformes > Phasianidae > Chrysolophus > Chrysolophus pictus. The sequence goes on along the minus strand of CM074577.1, from coordinate 50,539,500 downwards.
CCGGCGGAAGGGCGGCCGGTCGGCCTTATGTACGAAAAGGTGCTGGGAAGCTTTAACCGAAGGGTAGCTCCAGACCTCCAGGTATTTCAGAGCAAATAACAGATGTGCGGAATTGATGGGCAGATGGAGAAAATTGTTCTCCTGACAGACGTGCTTCACTCGTGCCTATTTGCTAGGTGTGCTCCAGAAAGAAGGTCTGTGAGATACACCTTCCTGTGAGCATCCCGCTTAAATAAAGCCAAAGATGCAGCTTCCATTTTATGTGGAGGTATGGACTTTGCCTTCCCTATGCACCGGTAGCTTAAGAGTCCCTGACATGAGAAAACAGCAACATCGCGTGGTTCAGCTGGAGTAGCTTGCGTTGCTGACAATAAACTCCTGACTGAAGGAAACCTCCTGATGTTCAGGACAGAGATGCTGCAGATTTCTCCACAGTATCTTATTTACTGTTTTTCAACTAAAAGGAGGCAGTAAATCAATCATCATCTGTAATTATTGCTGCTGTAATTACCTTTGGGGAGTAGGTTATCGTTCCTGGTGGCCTTTGTTCAGATATCTTTTTCATTTTCTCTGTGTTATTTTTCTTGAATCGTGTCCATTTGTGAGTAGATTACCAGCACTCTGAAAGCAGCCTGATGGTAAGATTTCTGCAGGGCTGATAACGTGCTTCATCTGAGGAGTTTAAAGATGCTTCTGTAGACACGGCATTTAAATTCATTGATAAGAGCCTGCCCATCAGTTATTACATCTTCATCTGTAGTGAACAAACAAAAGCTGTAAGTAACGTTGCAAGGAGAATTACAACTCAGGATTTATTTAAATCCCCCAATTCTGAAGTATTACTGATGTAGGCAGGAAAAAATATAGTTCTATAGTTCAAAAATAAACAGTATTTTAAATTGCTTCTCTGAAAAACTCTTCTTTGACTGTATGTAAATTAGTTATTTAAACTCATGAGTGCTGCTTCACATCTAAATAAAATATGGAGTTACACATTGCATTTCCAATTTGTCATGTACTTAGCAATCCGTTCTGGGGGGAGAATAGAAGAGATATTTTTGATACGTCTGTCACTTTTGATAACTTAATTTGAAACTTATATCTTAGGGGAATAGTGATACAAGGCAGGTAAATACATTAAAACAAAATGACAATTGAGTTTTTATATTGAATGCGTTAAACTAATGTTCATCTGAAATGGTGGGTGTTAAGAACTTGCTAATGACTAAATTTCTTCTATTTTTTGAAAATATTCTTCTGAATTACCCTGGTTTCTGTTTACGTTTCTATCCTTTCCTATTTCTTTTTTTTCCCCCCTCTCTCCTTTTTTTTTTCTCCTCTTCTGGTTTGTTGCCAACTCTGCTCTGCCTGTCCCCCAGCACCTACTGATGAGCACCTCTCAGAAAAAAAGGCATGGCAAACATTTAGATAAACCCTCTCCAATGTAAAAGTAATAAAAATATCTACCCAAGGAGAAATAAGATAGTAAGTACTTTCTCTAAAACGTACTATCTTTTACAAATATACTACAGGGTTGCAGCAGAAATGATCGAAAAAAGAGATTATTTAACTTTCTGAAAAATGGTGATTTGAATATCTTATATGATTCTAGGAATGAGGAATAAAAGTTCAACTGCCAGGTTCTTTTAGGCAGAAGAAAGGTCAGTTGCATAAAACTCAGAAGTCTTAACCTATATCTTATTTTACTGATTCATTTATCACATTTTCTTGCCTACTTTTTTTTTTTTTTTTTTTTTTTAAAACGTATTAGGTATCATTGACCTGATGAAAATCAGCTAATACATACATTTGGTGGGGGAGGGAGGGTAGCAGGAAGCAAAGCAGGTGGGGAAAGGTAAGTCAAAGATACGATACTCCTCTGAAAGCCTCCAAAACAGCCCCTGTGTAGGGTGCTGAAGAAGGGCAATTGGAATGTCTCCTTAACACTGTTATCTCCTGAGGACAGCAGCATCTCTTAAAGAACGCCATGCTGGAGACCCCTGAGCTGAGAAAGCAAAGGAGGAGGGAAGAGCAGCTCGCTTTTATCTTGTTTAACTTGGCCACCTGAATGGTAAACCTTTTTTCTGATTTGGCATGCTTTATAGATATCACACTTAGGTTACTGACCGCCCCGCTTGCGCCCTTTGGCTTTAAGGGGTTTTAATTTTGGGAGGGCTTGAGGTTTTTCTTTTGCCCTTACTAAGGGCTCCTGGTGTGAAACTTTCTGTTAAGAAATGAATTCAAGTTACAAAAATAGTTGCTTAAAAAAAAAAAAAAAAAAAAGAAGGTATTCTTTAACGCAAACCTGAATGAAAACGTAGTCCTACTGAATTTTAAATTCAGGTTTCTCTAAGCTAAAGTCAGGTAGTGCTCAGTGTGCTGAAGTCACCCATGAAGATGGCTGAAATTGTAGGTGTTAGATAAGGAAACTACAACATACCCGCAGATTAAATAGAAGCACTGATCTTTGAAAGGAATCTTTTTTTTTTTTTTCCTTTTTTAAACAATGAAGTTATGACTTCAAAGTCTATTTTTCTCCCTGTAATTTTGTATCCCACACGTGACTGCAGAAATGAAATTAGTGAGTGTTAGTTCCTAGAAAGATGAGAAGGAAAAGAATTATCTGCTGTATTTTACCAATCGGTGCCCTTCTTAAGGAAGTCTTGCGTCTTGAAATATTTTGGCAAGCCCATAGCGCCTCTCTCAGATGTTCCTTCTCTTTAAGCAAACCTAAGTCCTCTTTCTATCCTAGTTGAATTTACAGCTGTGCCTCAATTGATGCAGAGTGTTGGAGGGCTGAGTAAATGTGGCTGTGTTTTAATGTGATTTGTTTTCTCATTGTAAGTTCAAAGCTAAAGGATGTTTCCCATGCAGAGGTGCGAGTGGTGTGCTGTAGTGCTAAGGGTGATGGAGTGGTAGTGGACCAAAACAGGAATCTTAATAGGGACAACAGTTTAGAGAGAATTTGACTTTTGGATCCCCTTCAGACCGTAGCCTTTACATTTCTGTGTCTCTGTCAACTATTTGAATATTTACCCTCAGCCCCAACCAGCTTCTAAATTACATGGACTAGACTCTAAAGTCATTAGATTGTCTGCTGATTAGACTATAATCAATCCAGCATAAACAAAACCAGCAATTAGTATTGGCATGATTTCTCTGAACTTGACTTACTGTTCCAGTATTGCCGGCCCAAAGAACTTCTGAACAGGCTGATTTCAGGGGCTCTGTTATTTTGCCCTCATCATTTCATAGGGAGGGAACAAAAAATTCGTGAGATTCCATTTGGCCTGAAAAGCAGAAACATCTGTTTGATGCATGAGTGGGTTGCTGGCTTGTATTTGGCCGTCCAAAAAAGGGCAAAAATTAAGATATTGAACATAAAAGAGTACTTGAAAAAGCAAATTACTAAGAGGATTTAAGATTAGAATCTTTGTATAATGCGGGCTATTTATAGTGTTCTCCTTAGACTTGACAATGCGTGCCCCCTGCTCTTTCATGTATTAATAAAAAAACAACAACAATAAAACAACAAAACCATCACTAACCTGTAGTAATTTTGACTGAAGTTAGCCACGCGTAGTGCTATTGACTGCCTCAATTAGCTTTAGAATAGCAGTGTTAGCCTGTCATTTTTGGGGCCACTATGAGTTTTATTGACCGTCATCACCTACTCAGGAACAGGTACCATTAGGTGTGACTGTCTGAACAGCTACTGGTTGTACGGCTCACTTCCACAAAAGTGAAAACTTGTGACAAATATATAAAGAGACAGAAAAACTGTGTGTTTGGTTCAGCTTGATGTTGTTTTCCCCAGCTGCTGCTAACTTGGTTAAGAAGGGAAGCTGTCAGGATGGAGGCACTTTTCTAATGTGAGTGGGGTAACGCTATGCGCCAAGAGCTAAGATGTCTGGAAAGGCTTTCTTCTGCTCTGTCATTCTTTCAGTCTAATTTACAGTGGGTTTAATAGCTCTTATTTCTTTCTCCTGAAACAGAGGATTCAGGATTCAGCTTCATGCATTTTGAAAGAGAAAAAGGAAAAAAAAAAAAAAAAAAAAAAAGCCTTTTAAATACTTGTAAACGAGGAAAAGATCTAGAAGAACTGTTGATGTTTTACATAAACCATGTGGATTTGTGGCTTTATTTTTATAAAACGTTTCAAATAAGGCAGATGGAGTTGTGTTTCTGTTTTTAGATTGATGAAAATATAGTACAAATGCTGATACCTCAAGACAGACCTCTCGGCATCTTTTCCCAGATGTGTTTTAAGGTTTCCATTGATTCCTGTAGAGCTACTTGAGGTCAAAATTCAAAATCAGTCCTGGTAGGGAAAACACTCTATTTCCCTTAAAACAGAGACCTGACATGTATGTGTGCGTATGTAAATATTATCTTTCTCAGAAGGGACAACAAACAAATCAAAGATTTTGGCCTCCTTTATTTGATGCTGTGAAAAAGTAGATGTCTGTTTTCAAATATATTTTGCAGCACTGTTAGAAAACATTCAGCTTTCTCAGTTGTTCTCTTTTGGAAAAGTCAGAGAGCACATGTGAAGATTTTAAATGCTTTTAAATCAAAATGCAATTCTTGGCAAAGGATTCTGACAAAAAAAAAAAAAGGCACATAAAGAGTGGTGGGGTTTGTTTTTGTTTTAACTTTTAGACAACTTGGGTTCTATTTTACCTCAAGTATGAGCAATTATGCTAGTTTAGCAATTATTAGAGATGAAAGAAATTCTGTTAGATACAACTCCCCTAAACTTCAGTAGCTTCGGTTCTAGCTAGGATAATGATCAAGGAATACTTAGCCATATGCCTAGGGACTGCACTATAGCAAAAAAGATAGGGCTGATCTTGGGGGTATCTTTATTACAACATGTTATAATTAACGAAAAGCGTTTAATTCAACCCTACTGCTTTCCAAGAAATCTGCTTTATGCTCTTCTGTCCTGTATGTACTTCTGCAAGCCTGCACAAAATCCCCTTCTTTCAGTGCAAAGATTTAAAACCAGGACCATTGTCCTTCCAGATTGACATTACCCATTAACATTGTTGACACTTTCTTGGTTTTTTTTGTTTGTCTGTTTGTTTTGTTGTTGTTTTTTTTTACCTTTGAAGTCCATTAGTTTAAATTTTCTTTTTTTTTTTCCTCTATAATTATTGAAGAAAGGATGCAGGAGATTTTTTCCCTCCTTTTTCTTATGATTTAGTCTAGGTTGTCCTTCTTCTGTTGTGCTTGTATGTGTGCCTTTCGGCTTTTCCTCTAACTGGAGTGATGCTGCACAAGTTACTTTTTTTGTACAGTTGAATCTGTGTAACGTGTACTTGAAAGGGCTGTACGATTGTTGCTCACTGATCCAGCACTATCAATGCCCAGTAGAATTTCAGATTTTTGGGGTGGATTGTTTTCCTTGGTGTTATTTTCTTTCTCTTTTTTCTTATCACGGGAGCAAGGTAGAGAGGTGCTTTTTGAGTGTTTCATCTGATACTTTCACTTTTAAATACAGGTACAGTTAGGTGAAATTGTTCTTTTTAAGGTTAGAGTTTTTATTCCTCTGAGCGTTTTTTCTTAAATCATTTGATAAATCTGTTGATATAGTCACCCCCCTGCCCCTGCTGCCTTCTTTTCTGGTTTGACAAGTGCTTATTATGATTCTTTAAAAGTGAAGGATCTGTAACTACCATACTCTTCTTACAAATTTGAAAATGCCAGTCACTGGTTAAACAGCCCCTAGGCTGAAGCACAATGTCATTTAGCCCTAAGACATGCGGCCAGGATGCTGCTAGCGAGAGAAGCAGTGCTTCTCTCCTTCCCACCCCCATTTTTAAAGGGGTGATAACCCACAATAGGATTTTTGTCTTTCCTGTGCTACAGGAAATTCAGAATCTCTCCTAAGTTCTCGTGCAGACTTTCAGTGTTCTGCATGAGTGTGGAAAAGGTAGAGCACTTTTCAATGTAAATGTCTTGGTTAACTTCACGATAAATGGATTTTGTAAACAGTCCCTGAAAGGTATGACCTTACTAATGTTAGCTTATATTTTGCCAGGGAAATATGTATCAGGGATGAAATCTCTGATAATTGAATTTTAGATTTTAATTTTTTTGTTGTTCACTCCTTTTGGTAGCCTATCGAGTTCAGCGTCCATTACTGACTCCTTAACTTCGTGAAAGGAACTTTAAAAACAAAAACCATGCTACCTGCTGTGTTGCTGGACCATATGATGTGATGTAGTGAGTCACTGTCCTTGGGAAGACCAGGCTGTGCTTTGATCAACAAAACTTTCCCTGGCACTGAGTTGTGATGACTGTCTGGAAAAGAAAACAGCCAAATGAATTCCTAAACTTGACAGTGGCAGTAGGAAGGGGGTGGGGAGATGGGGAAGTTAATTATTTTCCACCTCCAAAGAATACAATTGCAAGGAAGGAACTTTCTGATTCACGGGTTCCAGGACAACAGGATGTCAAGATCCATGCCTGATGTAACACTTTTGCTCTGAAGATGGGAGAAGGAAACAGATTGCCATTGGTCCATGAGTGTGACTGCTGAAAAGGGGTTGGATTTAATGATTTCTGAAGGACTAGGTTGTAGGAAATGATTCACATTGCCCTTTTTCTAATGAATTTGTTGAGTAGAGGACTCACCAGATAGAAACATAAATCAACAAAGAAAGCTCTGAAGGACAGACCAAAGAAAGGGCTTGGGTGCTGCAGTACTTGGTTTTCATATGACTGGTTGCCTAGTGGCATTAGCACCTTGCATCAGCTACTTAGATTCTTTGTACAATTCTTAGGCAGGTTAGGGGCTTACAGATGTTGGTGAGTTGGAAATGCATTTTGTAGACAGCATGAAGTACGCAGAAGGAATAGTATATCTTACCTCCTCTCATCCTAGATGTGGGTACCTTAGCACGTTTGGCTACCTTGTCGTCAACAGTCACTGCTCTGGCCCTGCTGTTGGAGACAGGGAACAGGTGGTTCTTTTTCTCCCAGAACAGAATGAACTGGGGAGCTGTGCTTCTGCTCTTCCTCTCCCCCTGACTGGGGAGTTATTTACTCTGCTAGAATGTGAGAGATGGGGGTTCTGTCCTGTGCTATGGCTGGGGGTGTTTGAATCTGTTATCTCCCAGGGAGTATATCAGTCATTATGCAGAAAAGTGTGGCCCTTCTTGCCAGTGACATTCCCCTCTTCAAAAGTGTAATTAAATGCTTGTTGAAGAAAAGGGGTAAGGAGTGCTCACACACATCTGATGGTTTGAGTACCCATGTAGAAAGAAGAGACCTAGGTCCTGGTCTGCCAACTACTTACTGCAGTATTTTTTCTAATGAGTTATTTCAGACAAACTAGAACTGGAATCCAGGTGTCCTGCTTCCCAGGTGAGTGCCCTGACCACAGGGATGTAGTATCATGCTAATTCTCCTTCTTTCTAGTTCAGTGAATATTGTAGATGAGGTATGACAGCTTCAGTAGCAATGAATGAGTGCACAACAAGTCTGAGGGTAAGTGTTCTTTTCTAGGAAGCTCACGACAAGAGTTTAAATCCTTATGATAAAGAAGAAAGTTGAGCATGTGCCACCCACATCCTGGCTGAGTGATCTAACCAGTGGGTGTGGGCAAGAGGGGGAAAGGAAGAGATACTGAAACTCACATGTTTCTGCTAGCATCTTGTAGCGACCAAGCAAGCTCTCAAGAAAAACCTGTAAGAATGCATCCAAATCCAAGGAAAGTGGGACTTAATATTTTACAAGCCAGCTGTGGTGGGGCTTTGGTTTAATTTCAGCACTGAGCTGCATAGTGCTGAGAAAGCCCAGATGATAAAAACCATTGGTACTGCCTGACCTGAGTGGTAACTGAGCAGAACTTGTGGCAATTTAGATGCAGGGCCCCCTCACTAGTTTTTTTTTTTTTTTTTTTTTTGGCTTCTAAGCTCCTTTGTGGAATATAGACCGAAGTGGTGATCTAGATGCTAAAAAGTCATCTATAACAGAGCTGAAATTTTGGAGGATTAAAAACAAATATACAAAATCATGGTTCAAAACATATTTATATCTCTGGTAAGTCAGGGATAATCTAAATCGAAAGGGGTATATTTTGACTCAAATAAATATGTGACATTACATAATAGATTCAAAGCAAAAAGCTGTCTTTGACATTATTAGAACGGTGTCACATGGTCCCAACTCCTCAGACTAAGTGCTTCATTTTCAGATGCCATTGCCAACTGCAGTAACCTTGATGTAGGTCCTCATATTCCTTCCTTCGATCACAAGTTTTCAGACTTGTGTAATGTTGGGTAAACTGAAGTTCTGCGATCCGTGCACCGGTTTGATTCAGATTATTCTTTCTTGTGGAGCTTAGGCTTCTGCAGACAGCTTAATGAATTTCCTGTTTTCTGAGCATGGTTGAAAATGCAGGCCCATAGAAACAGTGACAATTCTTAATTATGTCGCTTTGAGAGAGGAGAGTAAGAAAGCTTAAGTGATACATAACTTCAGTGTACAGAGAGAAAATGCTCTTACAGCGTTCCTATTAAGTACTGGGTTTGGTAACTGAAGTTTATCTTAGTGCCTTTCCTCAAAGGACTGGTTGTCCACAGTCACATTACCAAAAACGAAGATCGACTGCTCAGTTTGAAATAGGCAGGACAGCTGAACATCCTTACCCTAGAACTATGATCTGACTTGCGGAGACTCCCTCTTGCTTTGCCAAGACTCATCATGGTCCCAGATTTGTCTTGGATGTCCATAATTGTCTGTTATGCTGCACGGTACACAGTCTTAGGGATATCTGGAATTTACTGGTGGTTTTTAAAATCTTTAAGACTCTGTGGAGAAAAGTATCTTGGAAAAGGTAACATACTATTTAAAGTTTACCTTAAGTAACAAAAATATGAATGTATGAAGGTGTAGCCTAAATTTGCTACAAGATATCTAGGGAAGCAAAATTAGCAGTCTGTGCAGGATTAATCCTTCCTATCTCTGTTGTCTAGAAAAAGATATCCCCTGTCCCCAGCTTTTGGTAGGATTCTCCTTCTGCTGCAGGAAGAAGTGCCTTCTGCCTAATCTGCCCACAGTGTCGTGTAAAACTGGGTGTCCTCAGCTGTCACATTTGGATATTGGCAGCCTGGAGATCAAGGGTGCAAAGACTATCCAAAGGATTTCTTAAGAATAGTTTCTTTCCAGTTAAGTTTATTTATCATTTTCATGCTTATGTGCTGCCTAGGAAAATATTTTAACAGAACAATGATATTTTCCAACCATTCCTGTCCAATTGGGAACTTCTAATTCAGTCTTTATACAAGAACGACATAGGGAGGAAGAAGAAAAAAGCAGGAAAGGAGAGGGGGAAAAAAAAAAAAAAAGCTGGATGTGGAGATAGGCTAGAGAGAAGGTGCAAGAAGAATCCTTCCTGTAACAGGAATCTCTTGGAGAAAAAAAGTAATTTCCAAATATTAATTACAATGCAGGGATGGTAGAGAGAAGTGGAAAAGGGGTGTGTCATAACAAGAAGGAAAACAAATCAGAAATACAAATGTTCATGTATGTGATTAACAGGATTGATGTACAACTGTGGCCATGCGCATTGAGCTAATTTTCAGTAGAGTTCTGGAATGCAGATATTTGAAATGTTAATATGCAAATCTCTCTCTCTCTCTCTCTCTCTCTTTTTTTTTTTTTTTTTCCCTAGCTCTTCTCACACTGTGCACATGGGGTACGTGCATACCTAGGAGCTAAAATAGCGATTGAGTTGCTGGCCGGTAGCTGGTAGATGTATGCTGACACTGGCTATTGCTGTTCACTATTTTCTTGGTAGTTCTGAAGTTTTTTGAATGCTGGCTTTCTTTCCAGAACATTATGAAGGAGCCTGAGATGATTGTAAACTTCCAGGATTCATCCTCTGAATTGCTGCATACTGGTGGTGCGAGTGTGTGCTGACGTGCCGGCAGGATGAGTTGAAAGGCTGAGCCTTAAAGCGGCAGTGCCCAGGGAGGACAGAAAGCAGAGCAAGGTGTAGCCTGAGCAGGTGATATGCTGGCATCTCATCTGGCATTAATGCTACTCTGTAGCTGCCTTAATTTCAGTTTGTATCTTGATCCAACCCTTAAGGAGTTGGATTTCTACAGCATGTTACTGCGAAGTATGAAACATCTTCAAAAGCTATTGAATTTAATAGAGTCAGAGAATGCTCAGCACCTCCTGTAACTCACTCTTAAATTTGCCTTCTGCATATGTGATTAATCTATTTAATCATCCTTAATACCTACCTGGACATGGCATGAATGTCCTCTTGTTTTTTTTTTTTTTAAGGTAGCTTCACAGAGGAAAGAGAAGAAAAGAGAGATACTTCCAGAAATTACAGTAATTTGTAGGTAGTGAAATAACGGCACACAGGCTTTATTTCTGTTCTGTCTGGGTAACTCAGTAAATTGTGTATTGATTATGCTAATGCAGCTGGTGTCTCTATTACTTGTCTGCAGAAATTATTCAAACATGTAGATAGAAGAGGCACTTGGCGAAGTTTCTGTCCTAGGAAAAAGGCTTTTTGTGCAGGATGGCTTTAAATTGAATTACTGGTCGTATGCTAATGGCAATGTATGGATCAGGTATTGAATTATAGGAAATGCTAAGTGCAAGTTAAAATATATATATTCCAAACTTCTTATCTCTGACAGTCTTGGTTGCTATATTAGGTTTATTTTCACATCTCTCAAGGAATGTGTTTTAGGAAGGATAAAATCAATAGCGGTCTATTTTTATGGTTTATTTTGGAATATGTGGCTTCTCCTGCTTTGTTTAACAAAGAGGCTCAGACATTCAGGGCAGGGCTTTTTTTTTTTTCTCCTTTTTCTTTTTTTTTCTTCTTCTTTTTTTAATTTTTTTTTTTTAAATTTATTAACCCACCTAGACTAGAAGAAAATAGATTTTTTTTTTTCAATTATCTTTTGTTTTTATTTCATTATGGTTTGTAATAGCTCTGAAGCTATAAATCTTAGCCAGGGTTCTCCAAAAGGCTTCCCTTTCAGTGAAAATGTCCTTTTTCACGTTTCTAATTTTATCCATTTCTTTGCCATACAAGATTTTTCCCAGGCATCAACCAGAAATGACTTGTGCTCTTCCTTAGAATGCTAAAGCTACAGATTAACTCTTCAGTGAGGGGTCAGGCAGTGAAATGTGAGTGAGGTTCTGCAAACTAGGAAACCTGGGTATATTTTGTACTAACTTTATAAAATAATCCTTGATAGGCCAACTACTTGTCCTGTGAAGAAACTGTAAGTAGAAGGGGTGAAATCCTCCCTGATCATCTGGTATTGCTGTGGAGCAGTCAGGAGATTAACTCCATTTTTAGGACCGCTATATGAATATCCCCAGAGGTTTTCCTCCCAGAACTGTCTTCAATAGTACTACTTTTATATATATATTTACTTTAAAAGGTGGAATTGGTCTCAGTGTGGATGTTCCCTAGCACAAGCATGAGAGATGCTCTGAGGTGAAGCACAGTTTGCCTTGGGCACCGGCTGCACCAGGCTGAAGTGTCCTAACCTTTCACATCAATGCAGTTTCTGTTTAGAGATGCATATTTGCAGGAAAATTTTAGAAACTGGTATCTGTCCAAGCCACATGCTTTTATAATAGGAGATGGAGTTGACATGCTGGAATTCTGTTTTCCTCTGTTGAGACAAACAAAAAAAGAAATCAGCAACCAACTCACTCTCAAGAAATGTGATGTCACAGTTGTGTTGATCTGTGCTTTTTAGAAATTTTAGCATTTGGGTTTCTTGGTTGTTTTGTTTTTTGAAAGCTGCACTGGGAAAATATGTGGTAGGGATTTGATGTTTTGTTTTAAGAGATAAGTCAATCAAAAAGAACTTCAACAGCTAACAAGATAAGTGACCTGTGGTCACAAACGCATAATTGTACAGGCAAGGGATATTGCTGCTTTCATGGCACCGTTATTTCAAGTGGATCTGGAAGAGCTACTGAGCAGTAGCATCACTTACTCAGGGTCTGGATTCATAAGCTATTGTTCTGGTTTCCTGAGGCCTCTCCTTTTAGTGGTATTCTATCACATTGTTATCTAGAGTTTATCTTTTCTTATGCCAAGATGTGTTAAATGCTGTGCTGAAGATAGCACCCCTATGCACAATTACAGTCCTAGAGTATCACTAATTTTGACGTTTGAATTAATAACAGTGCATACATGCTACTGTTTTATTTTCATATAATGCTTGTGGTTTATTTTTTTTTTTGCTTTGTTTTGTTTTTAGTTACTTTTCATTCTAGTGTTAGAGAAAGATTTTTGCTTAGCAGCTTTCATAGTGTATCACTGTATAAGTTTTGCTTAAAGTTACTTTTTTCTCCCGAAGAAAATTGTTTACTTCAGGCACCGTAATGTGCCTTAAACATGAAGATCACAGGTAGGTGAGTTTAGCAGCGGTCACTGGCTGAAATAGGACTGAACTTTTCAGAATCTAGTTGTGGAGAGGTATAAATCACAGGAACTTAGCTGCTGCCAGCTGAATCTTTCCTGCTGCAGCATATCCAGAACGTTTGAAGAATGGCCTAGGTTAAAGCAAGGGCAATTGAGGTGCCCTTTTGTAGATAAGTTGTGTTAACCGTGAGGTTTCCCTTATTCTGTGAATTTTGTGGGGTAGCTTTTTAAATTTTAAATGAGGTTTAATTTTCCTGACAGCTGAATATTAGCAAGTCTTTGTGCCATGACTGCTGTGACCTATGTGGTTCTTTTGGGACTCAAATTTCTTTAGGAAGATTGAACAACGACTTAGAAAGATGCTAACCACTACATTGCTTGTTCTGATGCTTGTTTCCTTTTTTTAGTGTGGTAAAGACATAGCAGACAACCTCTGTTGGAAGCAAACCTCAGCATCACTCTGAATTTTCAGATCTCATAATAGTGGGGAAGTTTTATAGAATCATAGAATGGCCTGGTTGAAAAGGACCCCAAAGATCATCTAGTTTCATGATCTTTAACCAGTTGGTTTCACAAGGCATACACTGGCATAGTTTTGTACGATAGAAGTGGACATGGGAACAATTTGTTAGGCAGCATCCACATTTGTTTTATTTCCATTTTAAGATCTAACCGTGTTGGTGCAGCTGTAAGCTGTGAGCTGTCAGCATGCACCCTTCCTGCAGCCAGTGAGGGTCTAGTGCTGCTGGGAGAATTCAGTACATAAAAATCGAAAGGACCAACTCTTGTATTTTGGTTTGCAAACATTTAAGTGGAGATGCACTTTAAATAAGAGCTTGTTTACTTCTGGGCAAGCAGTGCTTGGGTTTGAAGTTTCCCACTTGAGTCGGTTCTTAAGAAGTTAGTGTTTGGGCACCACCTCAGGAGACTTGAATATGGTGGAGCTCCTAAATGACCTTTTTGGGCTGAGTTCAGAGTTGAGACGTGTGGTGACAGAGGATTTCACTGGTAGATAACAGCTATGCCTGGCACCCGTGCTGCGGCTGATCAGTAGGTACTCAGAGCCACTCAGGGTTTCCTCTGGGGGCATGGAGCGCTAAACTCTACAGTTCTTGAGATCGTTTTTTGGGTATAAATCCAAGCTAGTGGTGGGCTTGATCAGGGGCAGGCAGAACTACTGCTTCACAGGTTTTGCTGGGGGCTTTGAGGGCATCGCAAAAGGTTGTGGGTGTTTATTTTTCTTGATTGTACACTAGTTGTATTCATTATTTTTCTTCCTGTATAAATCAACCTTACTGATCCGTGCTGCCTTAGTGACAAATCTCTGTTTAGCTTAGCTTTTATTTGACCACGTGTCCCTTGAAGCTCTCCTTTTCCTGAGTTGCTCCCCTTGCTGTCTTTGTCTGACCAGTTTCCTTCGCCTTTGAGGGCTGCTGGGGTGACTGCTTTTGCATGACAAAGAGAAACACGCTGCATTGTTGCGGCCCGAGTTGTGGTGGTTTTGTGGCTGCAAAACGCAAGCTCAAATGAAACAGTCAGCTCATCAATTCTTATTTTGTGAAGTATTTTACATACTTTGGGGCTTGGGGAAACTTTATCAGATCTCTGTTGATGTGAGAAGAGTGTGCATACTAGCCACAACTCCGGGGCAGAGAGAGAGCTTGTTTAGAGTCCTTCATGATATTGAACTGGACTCTTTCTTATGTATTTTGAGTTTCTGGTATCCTAAGAGTGTCCTCATGAAAACTGGTGTTTTTTTCTAGAAACCCAGATTCTAGAAACAACCAATTGTATGAAGCCTTGGGGTTGGCGGAGGAGGAAAAGAGGTACTTGTGGAGTGTGTATGCATATTTCTTCTTTTGAATATGTGCCTAGATTTAAATGTCTTGCACTCTGTTATCCCAGGGACCAGGAAAAGGTCCCCAAAGCTTTGGATTTTAACTCAGTTGCATGATTATTTGTTGAGGCCTGAATTCTTGAAAGTGGAAATGCTGTAGAAGTGCAATCTTTCCCCTTTCAGCTTTTTCCCCTGTGGAGGGAGAAAGAATTCTTTTCTCTCCGCTGCTCCCTAACTCAAAGACCTCAGTCTGTTGGAGAATAAAAGGGAAACGATTCTGCCTTCCCTTGCTTTGACTTTGGAGAGTCAATCTTACTTAGGCATCATATCAGAGCATACCAGAACAGCTCTCTAATTTTTTCAAAATAGCAGCAGAATGGCTCTTGTTAGGTTCACTTTGGCCCAACAAGTTCTGAATAGTGAATCTGACAAGAATTGTATTGTTTTTAGTTCTACTGCTCTGGAAAGCTGTGAGCCAAGGGAAAGATGCTGGCATGGTGTATACAGTAAAACAGCATGGGGTTAGTTCTCCTTTGCAAGGCTGTCTGCACTGCTGAGATGCTTGCTACTGAATATAGGATTATTATTATTTTTTTAAAAGCTTATGTATGAATTAGTGCACACCTCTCCCGTCTGCCAGGAGAAGGCTTTCTCTTATCCGTGCCGAATGAGTGAGGAGAATCTTAAAGCCCAGAATTATTCCCTCATTTACTTCCATAATCAAATACAGCAGAGTGCACTGAAGACATATCCTAGAGGAAATTCGTTTCCTTTTTTAAGGCATGAAACCTATTTGGTCACTCTACTCTCTGACACGTAGCTTCCCTATAGCAGTGTATTCTGTGTGCACTTTGCAGTGGTCCTGTATCAGCTTTTCTTGGCTGTGTTGTACAAGCATCGCTGGCTTTCAAAACTGAAGCTGGTGTAAAGGTGTTTGAAACCCTTCAGCTATCTGGCTAACATGTTTTGTTTTGTTTTGTTTTTGTTTTGTTTACCTTTTTTTCTGACAGTAGAAGAAAATGAAACAGAGGACCTGCAGGCAGGTGTGGGACACACAGCCGCACAGACTGGTAATGCCGAATTCCTTCATTAGTGTTTGATTACTGTTTGACAACAGCGTGAGGAATTTTTGTATCGGGGTGATGTTGCAAAGCCTGTATTCCTCCTCCTCGGTTTCAACCTAGAATATATTTTTAGGGGCTCACAATGGAAAAAAGCATTTCTCTCCTCCTTGTTTTTCAGTTCCCAGGAATTAAAAATTCTTTCTCAGGTAGCTCAAGACAATGAGATATCATCAAGAGATGCTTCAGAAAATTCAGCATAGTTTTCTGTTGCTGCCAGAAATAATCCTCTCCTGCAGCCCCCACTTAAACCCCCACCCAATACCATTTCAGATGAACTTGAATATTCATTCAAAACTATTTTCATGTTTGTAAAATATGTGGATAAGAACTATTTCTTTTCTTTTATTTATTTGTATAATTTCTTACCAATTAGGTAAGACCAGGTACCAGATTCCTGGATCCTTTGTTTGAAGTCATATTGAAGAATAAGGTGAACAAAACTGCTGTTTGAGTCAGGATCATGGGAAAATGTTTGATTAGTAATTGTGGAGAAATAATTGTTACTTCTCTATGACAATGAGGACTCTTTAATTTTCTAAATTTCATTTGATTCTGAGAATTCAAAGAGGATATGGTATTTAAGCATTCTTTGGTACTGGTTTACAGAAGTTTATCTGAAGAGCAGGAGTGCCACTTCTGAGCAGTCTCATTCATTCAGGTGAGGTCACCTTTTGGAGTAAGGGATGTTCAAAGATCAAAGATAATCAGGGGACTGGAGCACCTCCCCTACAAAGACAGGCTGAGGGAGCTGGGCTTGTTTAGCCTGGAGAAAAGAAGGCTGCGGGGTGACCTCATTGCAGCCTTTCAGTACATAAAGGGAGCCTACAAACAGGAGGGGAAATGGTTTTAATTTGAGGGAGGGAAGATTTAAGTTGGATGTCAGGGGGAAGTTCTTTACAGAGAGAGTGGTGAGGTGTTGGAACAGGCTGCCCAGAGAGGTTGTGGATGCCCCGTCCCTGGAGTTGTTCAAGGCCAGATTGGATGGGGCCCTGGGCAGCCTGGTCTAGTATTAAATGTGAAGGTTGGTGGCCCTGCATGTGGCAGGGGGGTTGGAGATTCATGATCCTTGAGGTCCCTTCCAACCCTGGCCATTCTGTGATTCTATATGTTCCTAGAAGGCCACCGATCTCAGAGTAGATAACTTGCTTGAGGACAGTCGAGATTATTGCTCTCAGGAAGGTGAAGAATGCAGTTATTTTTGTGGTCAGCTGGGATGCTTTGTATTTCTGTTGTGTTTGCATCCTATGGGTTTTTGTTTTGTACCTTTCCTCGCTTCTAGTAGCTCTATGCAAAAAACATTTTGTTTAAAAAATGAGAATTCTCTGCTTCTTTTTGAGGGGTAACATCTCAAATTCTTCTGAATGTACTTAATTCTCCACTTAACTATGTGTAAACTTGGGTGGGGAGGGATGGGAAATAAAAAGAACACTGGTACTCCTACAAACACTCTGATTTGAAGAAATAGAGAACTGTGAAACTGGAGATCAATATGACAAGGAACGGTTACTTTTCTGTGTTTGTTTTTTTTTTTTTCCTTAACATAATTCTCAATGGCTACATTGTCTCACAAGTTATTTATTTCCCATCCTGTCCGGTGCTGTTCTCTGTCTGTTTCTAGGTGAGATTTAACATTCTGTTTTTCTCCGTAGCAAGAATGTAATGCCGATGTTAAAAACAAAACCCCTTCTGATAGAGCGAGCAGTACAGAAGGCCCACTTTGTATACACACTGCCAGAAGTTTTTATAGTAATACTTTGTATCTACACTCTGGATCTAACCATTAAATGTGCTTTTTATAGAGTACCAAGTTATAAATGTAGTGCAGCTATGGCATATTAATCTTACTGCAGAAATTTAATGAGGCAGTTGTTTTGCGATGGACACTATTGGGAGCAGAGAGCGACAGAGTTTTACTTTACCACTGAGCTGAAGAAATATTCCTTGCCTGGTAATAATTATAGCCACATGATCTTAGTTTTCCTTTCTTTTGCCAGCACTTTTCCATGCAGAAGTGGCTTGGAAGGAGGTCCACTGCAAGGCAGGGAAATGGGTTGGAAAGTGGGCTGTTTTCTTGGTAGTTTGATGTTTAGCTATGGATCCTCACAGCACAGGCAGAAGTATGTGAGATAAGTTTCAAGAATACAGTTAGTCTTTGCCAGTCCACCAAGATGGCTTTTAGATATTCATTACTTTTACTTGACTTTTATATGGGTTATAAAAAGTAAATGTGGTGAAACCTCATTTTTACATGGACAGAATAGAATTTCTGCTGGTTGGCCTGAAACCGCTCCCATACTTGAAATTAATTGAAGTCCATGGCTTTATTGCCTCCAACACTTCTAAGCCAATGCGATTTTTCATTTTCCCCAAAGTTGCAGTTTTATTAGACCAAGTTACAGCAATAACATCCCTTATGAGGAGGAGGAAGAAGGGATAGGGAGAACCACCTGCCAGGGAACACAGTAATGAGAAAATCATACTTCTTTTAATTTCCATTTATAAATAATGTTAACATAATCAGTAACAGAATACAACTGTTCTTTTTCTTCTTCTGTTTTTTTTTTTTTTTTTTTTCCTTAAGTGCCTTAATAGGCTGAATTTATTTCTGTTCCAAAAATACAACCCTTCTTTCCATACCAGATAATTTTGAATGATATCTGCAGATGGAGCTGGTGTGTGTATTGTTGCTGATGTGTGTTAAAAATTTTCAGTAGGTCTCTGAAATGGGAAAGGGAAGCCTCTGGAAATGACAGTGGTGTTTGCAGATATTGGGAAAGGTAATCCTATTGTCAAGCCAGTCTTTGTTGAGGGACTTGTCTGCAGTAGTTGGAGATATCTGAGAGAAAGAAATGTGAGGGATGATTGACACCCTAAAGTCCTCGTGTGAACGTGAGCTTTAAGCAGGAGGTTACACAGAAAGTATAGTTGACTGCGCATTGCATTTCTAACGTGTTTAATTCTAGAGTTTCAAAATAGAAGCACAAGTAAGGCAGCTTATCCTCAGGTTAAGTAATCATTTAGGGTTAGAACAGCTCTTGATAGAAGCCATTTGTTGTTGTAGCAAAAAAGAGTCTATTCACGAAGCATCTCTGTTTAAATACCACCTTGTTTCTGAGGTGACAACTTTTCATGGGAGAGAATCATGTTGGAAATGCATTCATGGAGGGGGGCTGAGACTGCCAGAACTCGTTTCACAAAGCTGTCGCAGGCTAAACTTGAACCTACGTCCCAGAGGGTCCCACTTAAGTGTTGACCTAAAAACAAATGTGCCAGTTGGCTAGAGCATGTATTCTGAAGTCACAGCAGAAGGGAATAAGCTTGACTGACTTCTGTCCCTGTAGAGTTTATATCTGCAAATGCAGAAGGAGAAGCAAAACATTTATTAGACTTAAAATGATTCTAATTTTAATAACTAGTCTCTAAGTAGGAAGCTTTAAATGGAGTGATTCTTCAGGCTTTTGTGCATTAAAGGGTGTGTGTGCATACGTGTGTGTGTGTGCTGCTGAATTCCTGTAAAGTGCAAGTGCTTCTGAATAATAAGTCTGGAGAATTCCCTCCCCTCCCTTTTCTTTCCTTCGGCATTGTACTTAAAGCAGAGTCAGACACTACCCTTATTTTAAAACAAACAGGTCTGTAAACTTTATGTGCAGCATTTAAATACTCATGTTAAAATTCAAACCCAGTGCCCACATTTCCCTGAGTGCTGTCAGTTTTATGAGATGAAACTTGGAGCTTGAGCTGAACAACTAATAGCAGCGATGTGCACATGATGCCTTCCAACAAGTGCTTAATGATGTTGGGTCAGTTTGCAACAGTTAAGACAATTATTTCTTTTGCTGAGCTGCTAAGAACCCAGTGATGTTCTAAGGACTTTTATTAAAGTTGCAAAATATCTTGGAAAACTAAGTGACAGTGTGAGTTATTTAGATTCATTTAGAGCATTTAAAAATAGCTACAACTCCATCCAACCCGTATGCTTGATTAGCATCCCTTTATGCTTTGTGGAAGTGCAGGCTGCTCCTTTACTTGGAAGCTGCTGCCCAAGTTGAAGTTTTTATGCTTGCAAGAACCTTGTGAATGTCACACAAAAATTGTGCTCTGGCTGCACAGCAAATACGTTTTTGCCTTCAGAATGTGTTTTTTATTTTTTAAAATTAATCTGGTTTTCCTCTGTAATATAACTCCTTTAAAAATAAATTCCGCCCTTTACCCCTGTCAAAGAAATTCCTCGGTTTTGATCACGAGCCACATAGCACGAGGAAGGCTTCCTGACATGGGCCTCTTCCAGTATGTGCTGTGGGTCTGCCTGCATCTGAACAGCTGAAGGCAGGGGTGCAGCTGTGTGACCTGAAGGACATAGGCAGATGGGGAGAGCCCTGACCCTTGTGCCGGACATCAGAATGCCCACACTGCACACCGGGCAGAGTGGGGATGGCTGTGTCCACATCCCTGCAGGGTGCTGGCAGAAGACTTTTAGAGTGGAATCCCCCTCCTCCTCCTCACCTCATCCCTGTTCTAATATGAATGTAGTGGTAGCACGTTTTGGTTACTCTGTTCTCATGTAACTGTGTGTGATCCTAACCAGTTGGACCACTCACTGAAGTGGGTCCGCAGCCACCGCTGTGCTATCACTGTGGACACAGAGCCAGCTAGCCTCTCACTTGGCTAAAGGATGGAACATCTTAACATGCACTTGCACAACCCCCTGTCATTATGTGAGTTTATCCTTGTTTGTTAAAATGACTCATCTCAGTCTCAGCTCTCAAATAAAGGGAAAAATGAGGTGGCCAAAAAGAAGGGAAGAGTGGTGAAACACTTGCATTCCTTTTGTTGGAATGTACACAACCGTTTTTCTTCTGCCTTTCACTTGTTGTACTGTGGTTCCCAAGGAAAAACAAAGTTAAGTGCCAGCTTGCTTTATTAGGGAAGGCAGATGGTTTTATTTCTGTCTTTGAAGGAAGCTTTTAGTGAAGTGGGCGAAAAGTCAGGAGCAGTTAAACCTCCTCTGTTCCTCAGAGGAGGAGGAAAAATCCTAGATTTTTTTATCTCACTTTGCATTGGTCACCAGCAGGACTGAGGCAATGCAGTGAATTGCATGGCTTCTCTGCGGAGGGCATAGGGATGAGTGAGAACATTTCTTCTGGTTTAGGAGTTTCAGCTGGGTTCAAAACTGCTACTCTGAGGCTGGAACTGTTCTGCTTTCCTCTAAATACTTGTTAACATGTCAAACAGACAAAGCTCTCCTTGTGTCCCATTTGGGTTTTACAATAGTTAGTTTCCAGTTTTCCATGATCCAGCAAATGCAGGAACTTTGTTGGGTTTGTCTGAAGTCATAAACAAGTTCAAAGCATAGATAAAGTTTTGACTCAGGGCCTCATCTTTCTGGGGCATTGTCTGTGTCAGGCAGCACAGTGATGGAGTGTTGGAATGGGCTGTGAAATAAAGATTAATTTTGTCTTTATGTAAATCAGGTGTGTTAGTCTCTTAATTCTTGTAGTTTCCTGTGAAATGCTGTAGTTACCAGTGAAAAGAAGCTCCTGCACACTCATTGATTTGATTTTTGTTCTAATTGAAAACTAATTGCATAGGTGGTTTATCCTTTCTTATAATGATCAAAGCAGCTTCTATAGCTCTGATAAAATTGACAAACCTAACATTGAAGCATGGAAGAACTGCTCGAGTGAGAAGTGCTGCATTTGTGGGAACAGAAGAGGAATTTTCCTTTCATCAAGATTAGAAAAAAGATTAATGAATGAAACTCCTTTGCTTATTTAGCAATAAAATCTACAGCATTCTGCAGGCTTGTGCCAAATGTGTTTCTTCTCATCCTTACGATAAGAAACCTATGATTTTTTTTTTTCTTTCTGTAAAAGTTCTCTGCTTAGATGCCTGAGGTCATGGTCTTGATTTTCTTTCAGACCCTAATTGTAAACTAGAAGACAAGACAGAAGATGGAGAAGTGTTAGACTGTAAGAAAAGGCCGGATGAAGGGGAGGAGTTGGAAGAAGAAGCTGTGCACAGCTGTGACAGCTGCCTCCAGGTGTTTGAGTCACTGAGTGATATCACAGAACACAAGATTAATCAATGTCAACTGACAGGTAAACAATGCTTCTCACTTTGTGGCTTCTTCCATTGTTCTGTTTCTGATTCCTATTTTCTGCTTCTGATCTCCCTCTTCCTTTCTCAGCTGTTTTACTCCTGCATTTGAATGCTTAGAGGTGAGACCTTTATAAATATGTTCTAGGACAGTGTTATACTGTAAACAGGGCACTATAAATTTCCTTCATACTGAAGGGTGTACGGATAATTACTGCATTGTCACTGTATTTAAAGTGTGCTTTAGCTGTCTGTGTGCCTGGTTCAACTTTCCATGTTTGCTTATATGAATATTTTCCTCAGTCACTTGTGAACACAAGAGGGTGTTTGTAAATGGGGTTTAAGTATGGTTATATAACAGATGAATTTACACAACGGCATGTTGTAGGTCTGGGCTGGATGTTGCTTTAGTTTACTATGATAAATACAAATGTCTCTAAATGACTGCACAATAATTACTAACTGAAAGTTACTATCAAACAAATTGATAGAAAGAAAATGAAATCCTGGTCTTAATCATGGAGCAAAACTGAGTACTGATCAAATACAGCTGAGCTGAATAGAGTTGAGTGAATGAACCTGTAGCTGAGCTGAATTCCCCTCTGAAATGACTGTATACAGCCCCCTGACATAGACATCATATGAAATCTGCTGAAGTAGTTTTGCTTTTTAGATTCGGTAGCTCTTTCAATGATACATGCTGTATGTTCAAGTAGATCAACAGAAGAATGTTCATAACAGAAGGACGTATTTTTTATTAGATGAAACTTGAGTTTTGGCCTCTACAGTGTAAAATGTATTTCTTGTGCAATACTGTTATGATAAAAGCTTTTCACTATTAGAACACTGTAAACAAGGAAAGACATCCTTCCCATTTGGGAATGCTTTAAGAGAGTGTGTGCATGCTCATGTTTGGAGAGCTTTCCAGGTTATTTTGGTTTCAGTAGACCCGTAGGGCTAGGTCATGAGAGGATGACTTAAAGTTCAAGTGGCAGTGCTGCTCTTGAGGGTGAAGTACAAAAAGAAGGTGACCAGAAGAGCAATAAGTGGGCAGAAGCTGATGGAAGGAGAAATGTGTACTTTTGTTAATACAGTTCTTTGCCTTTTCTTGCTTTTAAAATGTTGTAACTTCAGATACAGTCAGCTTAGTCATACCCTAATCACTTCTACAAACTTCTAGAATGCATTTCTCTATATTGCTGATGGTTTCAGTCAGTATGCATGTTCTCCTTGGACTTTAAAATACTCTTGACATTTTCATATCCTTTTGTTTGTACTTTTCTTTTTTCTTTTGCTCTGTTTTGAAAAATGGGTGGTTTCAGCTTGTCTCTTCTTTTCCTCTCTCATGAGGCCTTCCCATTGCCCCCTCTCCACCACATCTCCCATTTACTACTTCAGATCGCACTTATTCATCCCTGTGTTTTTCACTTTGATGTGATATATCAGTTTCCCCTTTCAAGTTAGTTGCTGCTCTCCCTCTATTACCAAAAATTGGATTCCTTCTTGTAGTTGGGTTCTCTGCTTTAATTCTGCAATCAGAATGCTGTGACAAGTCCTTGCACAGTTGAATTAGGAAACTGAAGAAAAAAGGGGAAAAGGAGAACAGTATGTAGGAAGAAGTCTGGAACGCTGGTCCTGAAAACATCCATTCTTGCTCAGAATTGCAGTGCAAAGTGAGAGTAAAAACAAGAATACTGGATTAGTCAATTTGGGGTGGACATGTAAAGGCAGGAAAATATGTATGGTATCAAAGAGTGGGGGATTGAAAATTAATCTAGAAGAAAATTAAGTCCCTAAAAATACCTTTGCCTCTCTTTTAAGTAAACTCGTGTTAGTGAATGAGTAGAGATCAGACTGTTGGAAAGCTGATGAAGTGAATAAAAGCCTGAACTATGGATGCTTCTGGGATACCAAGTTGACAAAAAGCCAGTTTTTCTCAGTTTCCAAAAATAAATACCCAAAATACACCTTTAAGCTGAGAGAAATATCTGTTTGGAATGGCCAAAGCTGATGTTTCCCTCTTTCTCCAGCAAAAGAATATTAAACAGGTGGCTAACGACATGAATTCAGTCCAGGATCTGAAATAGTATGTATGACCTAATAATAAGAATGACATTTATAATAAATCTCATCCTTTTAGGTAGTTGTTTGTGTGTTTGTTTTTAGTTAATCAGTGACAAACAGTTGCCAGACAAGCAGCTTACCTTTTTCTTCTGAAGCACTGTAAATATTTGACAATATAAAGCATGCTTTTAGAATTTTAGGCAAGCTCTTTGGATTCTTGACTTTCTCTTGGACTTCCATCCATGCCTTTGGGTGCCATGCTCAAATGAAAAGCTTTCGAAAGAACGGGATTGTACATCTCATCACAGTCTTTCTGAAGCAACAGGATGTTACATTATTGCTCTGGTTCTCTCTCTTTGGAGGATGCCCTATGAAACTAGCAGACACCCTACGCTATTTTTCAGTTGTTAATTTCTAAAGAAAGTCAAAAGGTTTACTAAAATTGCCTGTGTCGTATGCGGAAGAGGGCAGATTGCATCATCTGTCCTGATGTATGATCTTTCCATTGTGGACCTCATCTCAGGGACTGAAGAGTCATCTAGACTGTTTAGAAAGTTTCCTATTTATTTAAAAATGCCAGGGCTGTCAGCCTCCTGAGTTTGTAGAGCTTCAGAACTCAAATATGAACTTTGAGTTTCTTCTGAGCAAGAAGCTGCGGCTTGTCTAGGTCTTGCTTAGCTTTGGAGGTACTCTCTGAGGTACTTAGGGAACTGCTCTGCAAGAATGTGTGAACTGTGCTTATTGACCCAGCTGTGGAGTTATTTTCCACACAGATATACTAGGAAGAGCAACAGTGAAATTGGTGGAACATACAAGAGGGCATAACAGTGGCTTAAAGCACCTCTTAGTAAATCCCTGGAGTATGAAATGTGAGAGCTGAGTGTCAGAGTGTCTTGGTTGACTCTAATTCTCCCAGCCTGCTACCATGCTTGAGAATGGAGCTTTCCATTGTAGATTCTCAAATTGATACTGGGGCTTCTAGTTTTGTGTGTTCTTCTGAAGCATTAACGCTTCAGGAGGAGGAATGATATTCCTCTGCTGAATCTTCATTTCACTCTCAACCAAAGACAGAAATGGGGAGAAACAAACTGGTTAGCTGGATTATTAAACAGCAGTCCCAGTCTCTCAAAGTGTCAGTCACTGTCACCTATTCAGGACATAGTGGAAAATGAGATATTTTACAACCCAGTGAGATTTGGCTCTCAGAATCTTGAATTGCTGTCCTCTTGCAGATTTTTTCAAGGGAGAAGAAAAAAAGTTCTCCCAAACTGGTTCCTTCCTGTAATCTGCTATTTGAATTGAACTCATGTTCTTTTTCTAGAGGAGGGCATAGCTAATCTTTTATTCTAATGTGCGTGCTATTGATGTTTTCAATTTGGGTCTGATCCAATATCTATTGAAGTCAATGAAAAGGTTCCCATTGACTGCAGTGGGGGATGGAACAAGCCCTTCGTGAGCTATTTAATAGTATTTTTTGCTATCTGAAATTCTTGTACTGAAGCTTTCTGAAAAGGTGATGATTTATTTATGTTAATTGCTGACAAATTCTGTGATGTTTGTGAAATACAGATAATGGATAAAGGGGAGGAAGTTTTAAAAAAAAATTTCTTTGCAGTACTTATTATAGTCACTGACAGATAAGATGCTGTACTGTATTAATTTAGTCATTACAAAAGATTGGCAATAAAAATATGGTTTTAATAGTGTTTCTCTCTGAAGTTAATGCTTTTCTCACTCTATCCTTCCTGCAGTATTTCCATTTAATAAGTCATGAATCACTTGCACATTGTCATTCTCTAAATTGTGTACATAAGTAAAGGACTCAGTATGATTATGAATCTTCTGTCCTTCTAGTATAAGACAATTTGGATCCCACTGTAGGACTGTAAGTGCAGGATCAAATCTGGTGCACTGCCGATAAACCTTCAGCTTCACTTCTCTCTTATCTCCTGGAGAGAAGCTGGACAAAAAAATAATCTTTTGCATTTCTGGTATATATGCTGTTATAAGACACAATTTGTCAGACACTTGCCCTAATGTTTTTCTTCACAGATAATCTCTTTCCTCTGCACACTGCTTTATGCTGTTTGTTTCACCTTTCCATCCAAACCCTGGGGGCTGTACTCCAGGATGTCTTCCCTGTGTAGGTGAGAACTGCCTTTCCTCTGGCTTTGTGTGCCCAAAGGCATTCATTGTCACTGAGCTTGGTTCTCTTGATGATCCTGTAGACTGCTTTGGAATCAGAAGTCATAATAAGAGCAATATTAGAAAAAAGAGCATCCTATGGTGCTGCCTTGCACTCAATCAGTTATGCACTGAATATGCCAATCTAGTTGGCTGACTTGCTGAATAGCTCAACAGTGATGGAAGTGTTGATACACAGCGGATAGCTATCCTGAATGCCAGTAAACCTAGTGCACATTGTATAACTTCCATACTAGCCATGCTGGTATCACAAGCTGTAAAACTTATTTGAAAGCAGGCTACTGAATCATATGCAGCCCTACTTCCAGTACTAAGGGTGTTCTGAAGGAAAAGACATAAGCTATTTTTCCATTGGGGATGTTTATTTTACCTTTAGCTGATTAGATAGACCTAGTTTTATACTTTGGGTTCTAGCTTAATGCTAGAGGTTTGACAGGTTGAGTAAGTATGTCAGGTAGAGTTGAGTCGAGCCGTTTGGATGTGGTGCGCAGAGATATGATTTAGCAGAGGGTTGTTAGAGTTAGGGTACTATGGTTAGGCTGCGGTTGGACTTGATGGACTTCCAACCTGAGTAATTCTACGATTCTATAATTCATGTTATTGCCTACCTTGTTACTGATGCTGAAAACGTTACTTGTTACTGATATGAATCCCATGCCAATGAGGAGATGCAGTTCTGCTCTCCTAGCTATGGTCAGAGGTTCCCCTCATGTATCATCTAAAAATATTCCCAGCAGGAATATTGGGTACCTGTTATTTCTGGGTGCTGCTTTCCATCAGCATTGGAGTATCACTAGGCTGGTAACTTCTAGCTGAGTATTTCTTTGTTTCTGATTATGATCATAATTAACTTTCATGAGCATAGTCCTCTCACATGGTCAATAAGCAGATCATTACCTTCTTGTATGTGTAAAAGCAAGAGGTTGTGCTTTCTAACAACTTTACAGAAAGCATGCATGACAAGTATCATGGACTTACCAAACAGAAGGTAATAGAGATTCCTCTATAATGGTTTCATTCTCTTCCCTCTTTTCTCATCTTCTCAGTGCCCAGGAATCTTCCATCTTTCTGAATAAATTAGTAGTGCCAGGACCATCTCCTTCACTAGAAGACTTGAAAACTTTCTGAGGAATTTTGTCCCAAAGGATGTACGTTGTACACAGTAAGACTACAAGATGGACCTTGAGAGCATTTGATGTTGTCATGGTTTGATATCCTAGCTAGAACTGTTCTTGCTGGTAACGAGTACTGTTCACTGATTTTCATTTGTCACCATGTGTACAGTGAAAAGATACGTGGCAAGGGTCCTTGATCATTTCTACAGGAAAAAAAAAAAAGAAAAATCTGAACTTGATAAAAGTGCTTCTGAAAATAAGGACCCTAAGAAGTTAAATCTATGATGCACCGAAAGCATATTCATCAGCCTCAGTGCAGCCAGTGGCACACTGCCAAGCACTGTTTGCCAAGTACAGTTACTTCACTTGAGAGTCACCCTGTTTCTCTTGAGAATTCCTGCACCAAGGACTGCATATGGATTTTACATTAAATGGTTATTGAATGAAAGATAAACAGTGCTTGGTCTGAGGACTTGAGCTTAGGCCTCTCTTTTTCCCTAGAGGATTTCCCAGTTGCTGTTCTACAGAGACATACTTCTACTTTTCCATTTGCTTTAGATCAACAGACTTCAGACTTCTTTTCTGCAAAATGACATTCTGTTTGGCTGAGAGTGGAAAACAGACCCTCTCCTCCAGTTTTCCATCCTCAGCCAACACACATAGTTCAACACACTTCTTTGAGTTTGCAAATGGTGGACTTGCATCCTTTCAGAGTTAAGTGATCAGGACTGCCACTCCAAATTTTTGATATTTGGGGAACACGGGGAATAGGGTAATAACTACATTTTCTGCCTCTAAAGATCATAATATCAAACTCAGCAATGAGCAGTTGTGTAGCTGGTCTGTGAAGCAGCCTTCTGAGAGACTGGTCTTCGAAACATGCCTATTGGAGTACCCTATCATTGGACTCCTGTGCATTACAAAATAGCCACGGCTAGTTTCATGGTAGTCTGGGGAATCTGCTTCACAGAACTTTATATGCATAACTGTATGCTCCTTGGGAGGATAGATGAAGGTCTTGATAATTATACTCATAAGTGTTCATATCAAAATTGAGTAAACACTTTGTAGGTATCTTAGTATTGCTCAAATGTGAGGTGAACTTCAGTGCTCTGGACCTCAAATCTGTGACAGTAGGCTGCATAGCCTTCTTGTTGTTCTTCAAAACCCCTGTGCTTACCTTGTGAGACAATAGATCCATGATGAATGGCCAGCATGGGCAGTGAGGCATAAACTCCTCCCTCTTTTGCTCAGAACCCATTAATCTCTGCTCTTGAGACTGTTAATAAGTCATAAAACCAATAGATTTTCACCTCCCGAGTATTTTAAAAGCAGCATAGTGTACTTCCTGACTTGTCTGTCAGTGACCCCTTGTAAATGAAGGCAACCAATGTCTGTATTGTGAAATTGATACTTTTGACTCGGGGAACCCCTGTAATAAACCTGTTGATAAGTACTGATTGTAAACTGCCAGAACTCCTCTTCTATTTGAAAGCAGGAAAGGAAGCAAGTGATGGTGCCTTCCAGTGAGTTTTGAATGTTTCTTTTGCATCTTTAACTCATCATTTTCTCCTAACTTCTGTTTCCTGTTTTCCTCTTACATTAGCCTGATTTTTTCCCTCCCTAAAAAGGCAATTAATCCATGGCGTCCAGGATAGGGGGGCTGGCATATCTAGTCTGCATCCACACAGGCTTCACAGGTGTGACCATGAGCGTGCTTGAGAGCAGCAAGTTCTCTTCCTAGCTCTGATGTCCCTAAACAGCTAGAAATCAGGGGGACTAGCCCAGTACCATGGACAGAGACATTTTCTCTTGTGCCAAGGCATCGAAGTGAGCAACATCAATTGCTGAGCCAGAGAGGTGGTACAGAGATGCGAAGGGAATTCATGTAGGCATCCCCAGAGCTGTAGTTACTGGATCTGGTTCATGATACAACTGTCTCTAAGCTGTATTTTACATGTAAATAGTCTAGCAGCATATTTGGTGCTATTAGGGTTCATCTTGTAACAATCCAGGCCTTATTAAGTGAATGAAACATGGCAGCAGAGATTGCCAAGGTGCTGTTAAATGCATTAAAGTATTCATTTCTGGCCAGAATATAAATTCAATCATCCTGAGACTTGGGCATCATACATTTGAACCATGCTTTTGTATACTTCTGTTCAAAGCTTCTTAGTAAGTACTCTTTTGCTGAGGGTAAGGAATGAATATTGAGGACAACAGTACTTGGTTCTGTGGGTCCAAAGAGTCCACATGCCTGTCAGTCAGACTGTTATTCAGCATGAACTTAAAAGATATTTAGGTAACAATTTATCTTACTTAAGTGTCTTCTTCCCAAGTCCTGCTTAGCAATAGGACTTATGGTTGTAGTCCTAAGCTCTGCCATAGGACATGACTACGTAGTATTTTTTGACTTAGGGCTATGAGGCCATCAATTAGACGTACTTGACATGCCATTGTGGGTGATTGTAAAAGCATTAGGTCATTCTCAGGGGAGGGCTATAATAGCATTGCAAATAATTCCTCTACTGGCTTTGATATTTCTTAGTTATCAGGCTAGCGCTGCGCAATTGCCCCTGTCTCCAAGTACTGGCTTGCCTGGCTCCGAAGCTTTTTCAGACTTAGCTCAAATGTCTCCCTGGTACTCTGTTGAAAATCTGCCCTAGCTAGATATAGGACTTCACTTTATTACACTGACAATCTGTTGCTGCATTTATTTATAACCGCTGCTGGGTGTTCTAAAGGTCAAGCCATTTCCTCACAGAGTGTTTCCAAGTGGGCAGTGCAAGCTATCTCTCTGTGTTACCATTTGGCTACTATACCTTTCCCATTGAATATTAACCTTGATCTCCCATTGCTCAAATGACACTTCCTCCTGTTGGAGAAGAGGATCCAATTTCTGAGATCTGCCAGGTGATGACATGAGGTAATCCACTGACCTTTATCAAGCACTTGTGTGGAGGACGTAACTGCCAGAGCTTATTCCAGTTTTATGAGAGCAGTACTATAATCACTATTTGATCTACGCATCTGAAATTCCTAATTCTCATTGTCCAAGGAAGACAGTTGCCTGGAGGGGAGGGGGGTGGGGTAGGGAGAGTCATCAACACTGGCACATATGTGAAGAAGGAAAAATACTCATTACTTACCCTATGATAACTATGCTGCTTCCAATTACTGCTGTAATCAATATGGATCCTGTGGCCAAGCTTGTCTTGCTTTTTCACTGTCCTTAGTAATACAGACTTTGAATTGTAAAGCTGATGCTGATACAGGGTCATAGCTACCCTGGCCTTTTTTCAGCACAATGGGGATTCACGTGTGTGATTCTAATAGACGCATTATTAAAAATAAAATAATGATCACGTCTTGCATTCATGTACATATGTACACCTACAGTCCACGTTCACTACAACATTTCAGAGAATCAGTTTCTGTAAATACTTGTTCTTTATTACATGCTTCTATTTTACCGGAATGTTTATAATATATTGTTAACGTATTACAAAATGTGTCTTGTTGCCATGACAAAACTTGTCTTTTTAAACGGTGAATTTCCTCCACCTTCTAAAATTATTTTCTTGAAATACTTGCTGTTTTTATTATTGGTGCTTGCTTTAATTACCATTTAGAAATGAACGGAATGGGAGGTACAACGGATTATCATTACTTATATATGCAGCAGTTAAATTCATAGCTTGAAAGCCAAATGTAACAAAATGCCCCACAGCTCTTTTACACTTTGCTTAATACAGCTGTAGAAGAGCGTTAATTCATGTTTATACAATCAGTTATAGAGTATTAAGGCTTCTGAGTGATATGGTGGTTCACTAACACATAACCTCCATGGGCTCAGTTTATCCTTCCAAGCATCATCTGAGGGGTGTAACAACAAAACAAAACAACAACACAAAGCCTCTCTTTATGGAAAATGGAGAAAGGTCCTCAAAGACCTCCATTCCCTGCATGGCTTTTGCCTAATAATCTGTCTAAGGTGATTGTAAAACCTCTGCTGCTTCCATAAAGTGACTTTTTTAGAAGGGATAATGTTAAGACAAATAAAGGGTGTGTATTAGTACATCCAAGATGTTCTGAGCTGTACCTTGTGCTTTTTGAGAAAGACACCTACTATATCAAATACTCCATTGTGAAAATCCACTGTGATGTTCAGATAGAAATTTAGCCCTGGCAGTGTGCAGTATTTCCAGAAAACACTGGATCCTGCAGTTCCTTTTATGAAAGCTCTTCTGTTTTGTTTCATTTTTTTGCAAGGCACCAGATACACCATTAATCTCAAAAAGTCATCCAAAATGACTGATAGATGAGACAAACTCTTTCTTAATGGGAATATTCCTAATTTTATATCCCTATACCTCTACTAAGAGGTCATAGTCCTTAGCTGGGGATATCATTTGGGAATGCTGTAGTGTAACTGAAATCTATGACCTCTTAATAAGCACCAGGAGAAAGAGATGGGGATCATTCTACAACATGCCCTGGGGGTGTTTTCCCTTCAAGAAGGCAAGCTGAAACTGTTCAACTTTTTTCTTTCTTTCAGTTTTTTACCTTCAGGGGGAAATTGATCGATTTGGAGATGATTATTCCATAATCTCTGAATTTTTCTTCTTCTACACTGCAATGGGAACTCCTTGAAGTTTAAAGGCGTTGTGTCTCCTGTGTGCACTATGGAGTGAAGCCAAGGAGTATATGGGGACAGCAGTTCTTTTAGCACAGTTAGAGCAATAGTAGGCAAGTTTGGAACTGAAATACCGGGAGAGTATGGACAGAAAATGGTAAATTTTTAGTTAAATTTGGTTGACTAAGTGTCATCACTTATCTCAACGGATGCTTCATCTGGGATTTATTTTGGGGTAAGGAACATGGGGTTTTCCTAGAAATGCGGATGTATAGAAGACATGTTGAAACTGAGATTTCCCTCAATTTAGAGGGAAACTAGGAAGGTTGAGCTGGCAGTCAACTTCTAAAAAACTTGAACATGTCAAGGAGCATTTGATAATGATTAAATAATAATATGAAATGCTGGAAAAGTGATCTATGAATTAAGTTTAAATTAAATTTACTCTTTAATATAGTTTATTAAAGTTATGTTAAGTTTGTACACATACAAATAAAGTGATTTAATATTTTTGTCTGCAATATTTATGAAGCACATGAAATACAGTAAATTATTTTGCTTGTGTATAAACAAGGATAGTATGTTTTTGGAACAGGGAATGAATTGCAGTGCTTCAGAATGTCTTCAGAAATAAAACTCTGTATAGGGTGGTGTCATGGACTGGCACTTCATCGATATGTATAATATATGGAAGTTCATTTTAAATTTCATAAGAATATCTGCCACTGACTTATTACCTCTCTAACCATGACCAGAAGTGGTGTCTCGCATTTGTTTTAGTGCTGCATCCCAGCAGGAAGTGCAGCCTAATGACTGGAGGAAGGTTGGGTGACTCATGCGGGGGAGGCTGGAGAGGGGTCAAGTTTTCCAAGTACTTTACAAATCTACCAGCTGTAAAAGTGATGGATAGGGAAATGAAACGGCAGTTGCTGATTTACCTTTCTCTGACAAATGTAGGCTTCAGCATGTGAGCGCATAACACATAAATTTTTCTGTTAACACATAAATGAACATTAATATTTTTTTCATATGTATGCATTTATTTCTCGTTGCTATTATCTGATTTCGGTATGTGGTCAGAATTGATGCTTGGATTTTGCAAAAATCTAATGTGCTTGATCTTTCCTGTACAATCAGTTTCTAAGCAACACATCCTTTGTCCTGAACTATTTTAATATGTCAATAACCGTAGGTTTCTGTAATATTCTAATTATTCTTCTAAACTGCATTTCAGATACTTTGAACAGTTTTAATGTTTGCTTTTGTTACAGTGTTATGACTAGAATATTTTGCATTACAGGACAATCTTTCCTTTCCTAAGAATCTGTGTAGCCTGAGTGGAGAATGTTTTTCAATTTAAGTCCATCAGTTGCTGGTTTTAATCTTTGCTTCATCGAGACCAATGGAAATGTCATTATTATGTTCAATGAGGGCAGGATTTCTACTAGTGAGTTCAAATACTCTTTGGATTGTGTGATTGCTCTCAGGATTTTTCTCTGTGGCACTCAGATCTCTGCCTTTCCAACACTCTTTTCAAAATACTCAGTACTTAACAAACTACTTCCAAATAGCTTTTCCAAAAAAGCTGACAGTCAGTGGTATTAACCCTGTAGTTACAGGAGCTTTCCCATGGTTCATTAGTCTGAAAGCAGTAAAGCTTTCCTTGTCTGCCATGATGAGAGCTTTCAAAAGCAGAGGCTGAGGAAATGAAGAATGGGGTTTATCTCATTAAAAGTAGATACTGCCACTTCTGTGACCTTCTCCACCTGTCATTGTCTTTGATTTTTCTCTTGTTATTTGGTATGCTTATTCTTGCTGCTGAGGCTCTACTTTTTTTCTCCTGTTATCTTTATACTTTCTATGCTCTTACTGAGTGTTTCTGGAGGTGTGCTTTTATTTCTATCATATTTTCAGCTATCAGCAGGTTAGGTATCCCTGCAGTTCTCCCTTTGGCTGAGGAGGGTGGAGATGATTTTCTCCAGTGCTGCAGCATCCCACTGTGTCTCTCCTTCTTGTCTGTTCTCCCTCTTTTTTCACTCTTCACTTTTCCACTGTTTGTTCCCTTTTTGCCTCTAGGATCTCCACAATAGTGTTGCTATTCCCATTGGGTACTTCAGTAAGAACAGCAGACTGCAAAACCCATTCAGTATACTTCGTTTCATTCTGCAGCCTCTGCTGGACTAACTTTATACTGCTTTTTGTAGGAACCAAAAACATAGATGCTGTACGCTCGGGTCTACAGCCTATCTTGTTATTTGCACAGTCATTCATTATGGTGGTCTCTTTCTTGATTTGGTCACTTTTTAACCATTTTTATTAACATTCTGACTTCTGTCTAATGCTTCCTATACCATAGTGGATAGCACTGAAAATATGGCATAATATTCCCAAATTGTGGGAACATTTGTCCTTCATAGTATGTTTGGTAAGCTACACAACTTGTATTTTTTGTCAAATAATAAGCATATTTGACCCTGATTTATTGCTGAGGATGAGTTTGCGTATGTTGAGTTGGCTTCATGAGAAGCTATTGACTTTTCTGTTGCATTTCAGTTATTGATCAGTGCCGAAAGTGCTTAAAATTACTTGTGTAGTTCTCTGCTATGGGTGTGGAAATAGGCCCGATACAATTTAAAGACTAAGTTCTACCTGTTGCAAAATTCATAGGCTTCAGTGCAAAATCAAAGAAAAATTCTCTCTGCTGTAAGTCCCACAGATCTTTTCTTAGAATATTCTTGAAACTACACCTCAGTTAGTGGATCTGATGACGTGGTGATAGGGGATACCAGATGTAACTGGTTAATAAATATTGTTCAGTATGTCAGTATTGTTTTTCACATGTGGGACAAGCTTTACATTTGATATGCCTTAAGAACTGTACAATACCTCTCAGTCTCTCTCTCTATGCTCCGAATCTTTTTTACAACTATTTATCTACAGTACCATGATACGTCGCCAATACTGCAGAAGACAGCAGCTAAAATCCATGAGACATAGTAGGGGGAGACAGGAAGCTCTGACCAAGAATAATGTGGCAAACCTCCTGCTCTTGTGAAAAATGCCACAGGATTTCTGCTGCCCACAAAAAGCAGATTGCATTTCAGTTTCTTAAGGCATAATGGGTGGATTGTTTTATGCACACATTGCCAAAAAATGGCCAATGCTTTGTTTTTCAGGTGAGTCATATACGTGGGAGCTGCATGTTTCAGAATGGTATCGCTCTCCTTTGTCACTCCTTCATTTTGGATGCAAATGTCAGTATGGTCACTTCTATAAGATGTGGGGAGGCTGGCTGTGGTATCCCAGCCATTGGTAGAGAAACTGCTCCCACATGCAAGGGCTTTAAGTCCCACACCATTCTGAGTCGAGGAGGCGGTTCAGGGTAGTGTTTAACCCTAATCCTGGCCCTCCCTTTTCTCCTTACCTCTGTTCTCTGGGAGTTCTAGCACAATATTTTGACTTGTGAGCCCAGAGGGTTGACTATGTGGCAGACACTTAAGGTAATTATGGGCTTACTTATACATTTTACTGTCAAATTACGTAATTTTCGATAGAGGGCATAATGTATGCTTTCTAATACACACTCTTTGAGGCTTGGGGGTTCTGCCTCCTTTTAGATAGCTTAGAAGTCAAACCACGTATTGTTACAGACCTCGGTACAATTGCCATGAAATGTGTATAGCATTCATTCCTTTCCTTCCATAACATTCTAGGCTGTATTAATGAAGAATGCTCGTTGGAAGAAAAGGTTTATCTGAGATTTTTTACTGTAATATGTGGAATGTGTTTACTAAACTGTGGAAGCTATTAGGGGTACAGGAAATGTTGCGTGTTTTGGTATGCTCTTAGTGAATTGAGACATGGAATAATCATTCTTCCATCAGCCAAGTGTAGTAAATGTGGTTTGCAAATCGAGTATTATTTGCATAGTTTATAGGCTTGCTGGTTACGAAGTGTATATTTTTATCAGGATTATATGCCTCCTTCTGAGGAGAGGAAATGGGCAGAACAAAGAAAGTCATCTCTTAGAAACAAAACAAAACATTAATTATTTTGCTATTGACTAAAATTAAATTTTGATTAACATCGCAATTGCATTTGTTGATGACTGGAACTTAAGAAATGCTTCTTTGAGTGTAAAATTTGTTCTTAACATTTCTCGTACTCTTATGGAATTGACTTCTTTTTGAATGGGAAAGAGACACGTTTCTTCAGCAAGCATCTTTTGCATCTTTTTATAGAAAAAGATATTCCAACTTCTGACTGACTCTAAGTTCGTTATAGTATCCTTTCTACCTCTTTCTTATGCATTGTTTTACATGCTGGATTAAAGGGTCTTCGTTCTTACTGCTTCTCAATAAGTAGTTAAATCAGATTGGAAGAAGAATCATTTTAGCTTTAGGGACATATCTCCTATACATGACTTTTAGTTGTTTTTTGTCTAATGGTATAAAGGTACTGTATGCTAAAGATCCAATATGATGTACGTTTCAAATTAAAACATGATTTGCAGTTAACACTTTTGCTAGTGTTTCATCTGTGAGAAATGTTAGTGGTCTTCATTACTTTTTCTCAAGAAATGTTCCATCAACCCCCAGGTCCAAAAAATGTCTGTTTTTGTACAGGAATAGCTATCATGCATTGGTGAAGTGTTTCTACAATAACGTGTAATGTTATATTATCATTTAAGTAAAGACTGTACCATTCTCCTTTTTCAGACCTTACAAGCATAATCAGGCATGCATATTTTACAAAACACTAAGATTGTCTGAACAAAATGCTTTCAGGATCTCACAGTTCAATCCCTGCTTTTATTCTCTTTTTAATGCAGACCTGGCTCAATATAAGTAGTTCACTTGAAGTTCATGCAGTGAGTGGATTTATCATTCAAAGATGAGTAGCTAAGTAAAGTTACCTCACCTTAAAGTTTGCAGCTCCAAAAGTGATCTCATAAAATGTGTCCTCATATGTTCTTTGGCTCTTTCTATGAGCTAGAGCAGGAAGAAAGAAAGTGAGAATCAGGTTCCTTCTTTCCAAACTAAGGCACACTATGTAGTCTGTTTTCCCCCTTGATATTTAAAGTTGAACCCAGTCATTCAGCCTACTTGTTAAATATTCTGAGTCTAAACTTTTGTCTTCATTCTTCACTTTTCATTTAGTTCCTGTTTCTTACCTTTCTTCCTTTCTGTTTATTGTTTCCTGACACCGTAGAAGAATCTGGTCCTGGTAAAAAGGAAAATGTTTCTATTTGATTGCTGATAAGCAAATTAATGCAAGAGTTTGCTCCTTTAAGAAGAAAATAAGTTTAAAGTCCACTGATTTCTTCTATTGTTAATCCATGAGTGGATGTTAAGCTATTTAAAATGACTGATCCTAAAAAGCCAGTCTACGTGAAAGCAGATTCACAGAGTGCACAGTTGAATGTGGAAGGGACCAGGCAATAGTAGATGAATTAGACAAATTGCTATCCCTTTTTGTAAGTAATCACTTACAGTCAGAATCTTCTTGCTCATGCAGATAATGAGGAACTTCAGTGTTTTCATTCAAAGACACACAGTTCTTTTCTTCTTCTACATTTTTTTTTTCTTTCTTTTTAATAATTGGGAACTTTATTTCTACTTTGCACTCACTGGTGAGGAAATACTGAATGTGCCTCTCTTAAATCCTTCCTGTCTGGGGTTTAACTCCCAATGCAACTCTATCTTTTTGCCTTACAGCCTTTGATGTGCTTATTCTCACATACCTCAGTAAAGTTGAGGAGATCTAAGGGTGCTTAAAACTTAAATTTAAAAAAAAAAAAACAACAAAACTTAATCACTTAAGATGAGATATAGGTGCTCACATCCAAAGCTGTGACCCTGAAAAGCTTTGCTGAGCTCTTTCTTACCTCCTCAAAAAGATACTCTTCTGGCACACTTAATGGTCTCTTGTTTCATCTTGAGCGTAGAAGTATTTTTTTTTTTTACTCTAACCTGTGGACAACAGGGAAAGTAGTCCCACACTGAAAAGCAGTAAACTTCAGTGAAGATTTTAACTTAGCAGGTAAAGGGATAAAAGTAAGCAATTTCACAGAATATTAATTTTTTCCACATTGCCTCTTTTTTTTTAAAAAAAAAAAAAACAACAAAAAAAAACAAAAACCATTCCAGTACTTGTTCCAGGCTGTCAGTGAAGGAATCTTTTGCGTATCAGTGAAATTGTTATTCAGGAATACTCCACTTACAAATTTGAGAGGCTTGAAGATGCACAGGCTATTTCAAAAGGAAATGTAACACATGCAAGGTGGATACTAACAATGCTACCTTTCTTGTTCAGATTGTTCTTAAATAGTATCATGAGGTTCCAGTGCAGGAAATGTTGCTGGAGATCCCCTGGAGAGAGGAGTGAGGATCGGAGGATGTGGAGAGAACATTCTTTTGTTCTGTGGTGTTCAGTGGCATTGAGGTGGTATTTTCACTGTTCTGTAAAGATCTCAGTTTTTCTCTTTGGCTTAGATAGGAAACTGTATGGATGAATGACATTCCAGGGATGAAATTACTGGTAGAATGCAGAACTCCTAATTTAATTGAAATTTTAAGCTAGCCTTTTCTGTATACTAGTTATGTCATTAATACTGTTACAGAGAAGCAAGACATGGTGTGTGCTCATGCTACCAGTCACTTCCACAACAGATTTCTGTATAGCTGTAATTGTATTCAGAAGTGAATGTTTTATTTGAGATCTCAAATACTGATCTTAGTAACTCAAAGTAGAAGATAAGGTTTTAATGATTAGAGTGTGGCATCTGTTAACTCTAGCTGATTTGTGTACCTGTATTTCATATAAATTTATACAAATTATTTGAAAATGGGCATGCATCAATGTATAGCCAACATTTGATTTACTGACCATAATTGCTACTCTTTTAAATGACATTTTTACATTGTTAGATGACAGAGGGCTGGAACACCTCTCCTGTGAGGAAAGGTTGAGGGAACTGGACTTGTTTAGCTTGGAAAAGAGAGAACGCTTCGGGGAGACCTCATTGTGGCCTTCAGTATTTGAAAGGAGCATATAAATAGGAGGGGGAACGGCTGTTTACGAGGGCGGATAGTGATAGGACAAGGGGGAATGGTTTTAAACTGAGACAGGGGAGGTTTCGGTTGGATATATTAGGAGGAAGTTTTTCACACAGAGGGTGGTGACGCACTGGAACAGGTTGCCCGAGGAGGTTGTGGATGCCCCATCCCTGGAGGCATTCAAGGTCAGTCTGGATGTGGCTCTGGGCAGCCTGGTCTGCTGGTTGGCAACCCTGCACATAGCAGGAGAATTGAAACTAGATGATCATTGTGGTCCTTTTCAACTCAGGCCGTTCTACGATTCTATGATTACTTGCAAATGGCTTTCCAATCTAAGAAATTTTGTATGTGTGTAAAATGTCTTCTGGGGAAGAAATCAAAGGATATTAAATCGTGTAAGCAAGGTGTGGTGGAGAACGTGTTTGCTAAAATCCTTAATTGCTGAATGAATATCTTATTAGCTGAAAGGATGTGGAGATGTCCAAGCCTCTTACCACTTTGAACCGACAGTTAACAGAACAGTCCTCTGTTCATATATTTCCAACACCACTCAGTATAATTTATGAAACTTAGAAGAGTTTAATATTTCCTGAATACATGTGACCAGGCAAAACAGTGAACGAGATTGTATCTGTGTGCTTTTAAGGAATAGTGAAAGCAGGATAAGCATCCAAGTTGTGGTAATTAAACTCTAAATTTCAACATAGTCACCTCAAAATATTCCACAAAAATAAACCTTTTCTCAAAAAGTAGAAGTTAGGTATTACTGTGGCAGTCTTCTTCAGCCTTTTATTTGCTGTTACTTATTGATGTTTGCAGTAATAAGTGATGAAAGAAATACCTGAGGAAAGGGCCATGTATTCATCATAGTAACCAGATTATTTTAGGATTCTAAGCTAAATATGCAAGTCTGCTGAAATGAAGGGAGGCTGTACCCGATAGATTGTGAACACTGAGGTCCCTGTAATGTTAGCATTTCCCAGAATTTTCCATCGTGGTCTGCAAATCAAAAGGAAAAAGGGAGATGAATAAGAAAGGTATATCACATGGAATGGGGTAGATTTCAGCACAAAAATCCTTGCAGTAGTGAGCAGTAACTGTGTTAAGTCTGTATCTTGTGGTATGACACAGAGTTGTATTAACTTGTGAGCAAACAAACTCTTTCTCAGGATGCTGCTTCTGTTCCAGGGCTGGCAAGATCCCCAGTAACTTGAGTGTTTTTTCGTTTGCTTTAATGCACAGTGCGGATACGCCAAGTCTGCCTATTTGATTTGCAAAGGACAGAAATGTGCTGGTTTTTCACTTAGTTGTTGATGTTGTATGTTGTCTGGATAGCATGACAGTCCTTTCATAGATTCAACACTTTGAAATATGAATTTCTGTAGTTTCACATCTGTGTCCTCTGAACTTGACAGGTGACTGAATCCAGAAGACAGGCTTTTTTTTAGTCACTGCAGACGGAGGTGTTGTTAACTTGGAATGTGTTGCTCAGACCGTTGGATTTGTTTGTTCACTGTTGGCCTCTGCTGTAGGTTAGAAAAGTGTACAGGCAGCTTTCTGAACAAGGGAATGGAATTCAGTCTGTTAGCACAGTCACACACTCATTACAGTGTTTCATTTTATATTCCATTTTTCCTTGTTAATTTGATCCTGTCAGTAGTTAAAACCAGGTAATTTGATCCAGAAATGATGTGAATCATCTATGGAGAATTGAAGCGTACGGAAATTTAACATGAAAGAGAGACCTGTCTTGCACCTGTTTTTCTGCACCAGTATACAGTGACCCTAGAGAAGTTAAACAAGGAATTTTCTTTTGAAAGAGAAGGCAGAATTTCTGCATGATATTAAGGAGAAAAGAGCCTCGGGGAGGATCTTTCAATCACTCTGAGCTGACAAAATGCTCCAGAGCAGCACAGTCCACTTTTTCTGTCACGTTGAAGAATGAAGACACAGTTCAAGGGTGTGCTATTAGTATCACCAACCCAAACTTCAAGTGTGTGTGTGATGGAGAGGACCCTGCTATAGACAGCTAGCTCAGCTTCTCATTTGTAGTAACTTGAGAATACTAACAGGCCTTTTCTTGAGATCTTATTAAAGATAAGGCACAGAAAATTCTTGAGAAAATTTGAATCATTGAATTATTTATCATTATTTTAAAACTTGAGCATGCTGACTACTTTTTAAATATAGAAAACAAAAACAAAGGAGAATAACCTGGTGAAGTATAGGTACTTCTGCCACCTTTATTAGCACCCTGTGCCTCGCTCAGGTGGTGTTCATAGATACCTGGACTACTATCTGACTTGTGCTTTGAGGACATCTACGGTGCTCGTGAGACAAGACTTTATGGAGCAGACTCGCACAGTACTCTGCTTCAGAAAAGAAGTGATTGCTGGCCATAAGAAATCAAAAGGGAGCATTACATTACTTCCCACTGCAAATGTGATCTGGACCAACAAGCTGTAACCTGCACTGACAAGAAAATTAGCCTCACCACTGTATTTAAAGGGGGAAAAGCATTTTTGGTAAGATGTAAGGCAATTCCTCTCTGTAAGTGTGATTGCCATATCATCAGAGATAGGGTGAGTGGGAAACAACAGAATGGTTCTAGAAGCTACTTTTTGTTGCATCTTTGTAATTGATCAAACGTGTGTTTTGTCAATATGAAAACAGAATGAACAAAGGAGATGGTCTTCTACATAGCTCTCAGTGAAGCGGATAATCTTGGTTCACTAGGTATTATATAAAAACGAAACACTTTTGATATTGTGGCGTGATGAATGCTTGATTTTGACTGCACATGGGGAACGTGCCCCCTCCTTCTTCAGCTACACCACTGAGTATGACACCTATGGCTTTCATGACTGAAGAGACTGAGCAGTACATCGTAAGGAAGGAAGACTTGGTGGAACTTCAAGGTAGGCATTTATAGTCTGTCATGACAAAAAGCCGTGTGTGAGAACAAATACGTACGCTTATTTTTTTCAGTTTATAAAACTATGTCTGCCAGGGTTTGTAAAAATGGGAGCAGTAATTAGGATCAGTATGTAAATGCCACTTAAACTCTCCACAGTTATTCCATATCTCAAACATACGATGTGTGACTCCCATCTACAAGAACAGTCATAAGGTGGATCTGGGAAACTACAGGCCCATCAGCCTGATCGTTCCAGGGAAGGTTATGCAGCTGATCATCTTGAGTGAGATTACATGGCATGTGTGAGACAACAAGGGGATCACGCCCAGTCATCATGGGTTTGTGAAAAGCAGATCCTGCTTGACCAACCTCATCACTTATGATCAAGTGATCCGCCTGATGGATGAGGGAAAGGCTGTTGATGTAATCTACCTAGACTTCAACAAAGCCTTTGACACCGTATCCCATAGTATGCTCCTAGAGAGGCTGGCAGCCTGTGGCTTGGACGGGTGCACTCTGCTGGGTGAAGAACTGGCTGGAGGGCTGGGCCCAGAGAGTGGTGGTGAATGGAGTAATATCCAGCTGGCAATTGGTCACGAGTGATGTTCCCCAGAGGTTGGTACTGGAGTCTGTCCTGTTCAGTGATGTTGATGACCTGGACAAGGGGATTAAGTGCACCCTCAGTAAGTTTGAGGTGACATCAAGAATGGAGGAAGTGTTGATCTGCCTGGGGGTAGGAAGGCCTGGCAGTGGGATCTGGACAGGCTAGATAGCTGGGCTGAGGCCAATTGGATAAAGTTCAACAAGAACAAGTGCCAGGCCCTGCACTTTGGCCACAACAACCCCAGACATCACTACAGGCTAGGAGCAGAGTGGCTGGAAGACTGTGCAGAAGTGAATTGGGGGTGTTTGTCAAAACCCAGCTGAACATGAGCCAGCAATGTGCCCAGGTGGCCAAGAAAGCCAACAGTATTGTGGCTTGTGTCAGAAATAGTGTTGCCAGCAGGAGCAAGGAAGTGATGGTTCGTTAGCACTGGTGAGGCTCCATCTTAGGTACTACGCTCAGTTTTGGCTATAAGACATTAAGGCCCTAGATTCTGTCCAGAGAAGGACAATGAAGCTTTGAAGGGTCTGGAGCACTGAGGGAACTGGGATTGTTCATTATGGAGGACGATCAGGAAAGACCTTATAGCTCTCTGCAACTCCCTGAAAGGAGGTTGTGGATGTAGTGGGAATGGCCTCTTCTTCCACATAAGTAGTGACAGGACTAGAAGGAATGGCCTCAAGCTACGCCAAGGGAGATTCATGTTGGATGTTAGGAAAAATTTCTTCTTTGAAAGTGTGGCACTGGAACAGGCTGCCCAGGTAGGTGGTGGAGCTACCATCACTGGAGCTATTCAAGAAACGTTTAGATGTACTAAGGGACATGATTTAGAAATGTTGGTGGCAGGTAAATGGTCAAGCTGGATGATCTTGGAGGTCTTTTCCAACCTTGGTGATTCTGTGATTCTATATGTAGGCTGCTCTGAAAGTAATGCCTCCTATTTATTTCCTTGGAAACTACAACAGATACAAAGAGTGCAATAACACTATTTTATAGAGCTAATTCTCTATTACAAAACACTATTTTTTCAGCAAAGTCACCACCATTAACCAGTTTGTGTGGATGAGCAGATTAAGATATTCTTCATTTT
Organism: Chrysolophus pictus; assembly: GCA_037305975.1. Classification (NCBI taxonomy): domain Eukaryota; kingdom Metazoa; phylum Chordata; class Aves; order Galliformes; family Phasianidae; genus Chrysolophus; species Chrysolophus pictus. The sequence continues at coordinate 50,496,327 of CM074577.1, read as the reverse complement.
GTAGTGTGACAGCTGTGCATGATTGCTCAGAACATGGCTTGTCTTTTGCTGAAACACACCACCCACCACCTAACTGTGCTCACACCCACTGTTTGGTCTCCATAAACGTTCATTAAGTGTCAATGAATGCCAATGGGAGTAATTTTTTCCTCAAGGAGGAGCTCTGTTTCTCACCTTTGCTTCATATATACTTCCACATCAGACACCATTTTGTCAGACAGTGCCTCTGCTGCCATCTCTCACACAGCAACAAAATGTAATGGCATACTGGCAGAAAGGTTTGACTTATATTGCCCTAACACCAATATCCACATCTGATGTCATGGGCCAGCATCATGAAATATGAGGCATTACTTTCAGAGAAGCTCTTATATATTTCATAGTTTTCTTCCTTTTTTCCTTTTGTTCTCTAGCACATTTTATCCAGTGCACAAACCACACCAAACTGGCTCTCCAGCATCAAATCTAAACTGTGATGAAATACAGGAAATGGAATTTATGCAATTGCAGACTTTACAGAGGATTCCTGCCAGCTTTTCAGAAGCTGACCAGAGTAGCACTCTTTGAGCAGACCCCCTCAAGAAATATGTCTTCTGTCATAGGCCCCAGCTTAGGTAAAACTGGTGGATAAGAACAGCAGAGCAAGCTATGGCTGAAAAGAATATGAGAGTAGAAGTAGATGACACAACACAGAGCAGCGATGTTCCTTCTCTAAAATTGTATTCATTAATTAGAATTCTGCATCTGCAATCAGCTGAAATTTTGAAGTGTCTGTAGTAATCAAATTCTGTGGGAGAATACAAAAGTAATCTGTACTTCAGTCTATACATCAAGTCATGATAGCGTCAGATGTTGCATCATAGAATCATAGAATGGCTTGGGTTTTAAGGAGCCTCAAGGGTCATCCTTGAGGAGCCCTTGCCTCCTGCCTTGGGCAGAGTTACTAACTGCTGTAATAGAATCATAGAAAGGTGTGGGTTGGAAGGGTTGAAGACTATACTTCAAAGACCCTTTCAGTTCCAACCCTCCACCATAGGCAGAGTTCCCAATCTCTTGATTAAGCTCTAGATCGGGTTGCCAGGCCCTATCTAGCATGGCCTTGAATACCTCCAGAGACAACATCCACAACCTCTCTGGGCAACTTATTCCAGCACCTTGCCACCCTCTGAAAAACTTCCCCCCTCACATCTAATCTAAATCTCCTCTCCTCTAGTTTAAAACCATTTCTCATTCTCCCATCACCATCTACCCATGTAAAATGTTGATTTCCCTCCTGTTTATAATCTCCCTTTAAAGGCTGTTTGGCCATTATTTTTTCCTGGATAGCCAGAAATACAAAAGCCCAGTGGGATCACAGCCCACCACCACAGAATTCACGTGTATTTGCCCATTTAGAAGAGTCAGCATGGTCTTTCTTGTGCCTCTGGGAACTAAATTTGACTCACTGCCAGTACTCTGGGCTGTACTGAATGGCTCGTCTTCCCCTAAATCTTGGTCCTGGAAAAGCACGCATAAATCATTCAGTGTTACAGACAGAAATCAGAATAGTGGTGAATCTGCTGGCCATTTCTTCATATATGCAGTGGCCAGGAAGGATGATGTCAGGAAACTGCTTGGTACTCCACAAGAAAGCACTCCTAGGCGAACAAGCAGTAGTCATCTTAGAAGGAAAACAATAGTTGGAGTCACTGTGTGACTCCATACATTATTTCCTCTGTGCCCATGGGACCGCAGATGAGTCAGCAACAGTTCATGGTTTGTAGTAACAAAAGTAGCTGACAATTGTAACAAAATCAGTATGGATGCTTGGTTCTCATCCAGGGCCAGCGGGAGGTTCTCAACCAACAAAGCCAATGCAGTCTAGTCTATCAGGACATCTGTTGCTTATGAGGGGAGCGATGTAAACAAAGAACAGCCCTTTCTTGTTTTATCTGCTCATTAACAATGTGGTGCCTTGTGAACAATAAACATACAGCGTGTGTTAGTTACTGGCTTTGGTGCTGATTATACTGTTGTCAGATAGGAAGTCTCTTGTTTTAAGATACTTACCTTGTTGTGGGGATATAGGACAGGAGTGGGCTTGCACCACTGAGGTGACCAGCTATTCTAGGGTATGGTATCACTAGTGTCTAGTTTTCACACTCCATCAGCTGCGTAATGTTGGAGTATCTCACTCACGGCGAAGTCTCTACTGAAAGAGGGAAGCCACGAGTATACTGGGCCACAGGGAGACAGCAGATGATGCTGAGACTTCACCAAAAAGTCCTTGTGGGAGCAATGTATTTTTAAAATAAAAGATAAAAGCTCATTTGCTATACTGCAGAGGAAAGTTCTCTCCAACCTGATGGGAAAATTCCTTTCCTGAACTCCTTATTAGGTGATTGATTCAATGCTCTGGGTATGAGTAAACACTGCCAGCAGGCATCCAGGTGAGAGGAGAATGTCCCTCCCACACTTTGTGCTAATTGTGACCAATCTCCATTACTCTTTAAGAAGATGAGAAAAAAGCTTCGCAAGTCAAGTTATAGAAGTCAAGAAAAAGAAGAAATGTTTCTTGGTTCTAGCAGTTACTCCCTGAATTATGGAAAAGAATGGAGAGACAAACAAGAATTTTCAAGCCCCATTTTGACTCTTGTGCCCAAGCAGAAGAATAATTCATATACTTTGCATCATCCCTCTCTCATCCAAATGAATTCCAGCTAGTTGAGTGGAGCAGACATTGCCTGAGAGAGACATTGTGTTATGCATTTATGGGAGCTGTGTCCAAATTGCCCCAGGCTTCTAGTGTCACGTGGGACTTACCATTTCACCAAATTCCTTTGAATAGAAAAATAGAAAAATTCTATTTCTGTATTGTTGTTCCCTTTTGCTTACCATTTGGTGTCTTGGTGTTATTGTGGTTTACACAGTGATTTGAAAGCAAACAGCACCAAAATCTTCAGAGGGTTAAATGTTAACCTTCAGTGATTGTGTAGAAGTCCCTTTGACCTCAGGAAGACTTCTGCTCATGCAAGAGTAGAGAGTACAGCCTTGTGTCTTGCAGCCCTCAGGCAGTAGTTAGAATTTGTTCTAATTAATGGAGTCTCTAGTAGGAATTATTCTGCATTTCCCAAATACGCAACCCATGAGTTCTTCTGTTGGTTTGTTCTTCTGTTTTAATAGGAGTTTCAGACATTTCCTTTAGGCTTTCAGAGGAGAAGTCATATCGAGTGCATTATTCAGTATTTTAGGCTGCGCTCATCATTGCATTCTTTGTAATCAAAGCACCTTTTTCGTTATTGTGTATATTCATAAACTACAGACAGCATGCAGTACGTAGATTTGGCTGCTTTTCCATAGTCGCTCAGAAAATTGTAAGCAAAATTGCTTTTCATTTTGCCTGACAGCCAGTTTTAATTTTATTCATCATTTTATCAGATTATATAACATTTCTGTTGTGTGCTACTGTCTTCACACTGCTTTCCTCTCTCTTCCTTTTTTCCCCCATTATGTTTATGCTGAAAATATGAAAACAACAATAAAGAAGAGACCAATAATAGCTTCTTGCAGTAAAAAGGGCTTATTAAAAGGATATTTTCTGCCTGGGTGAAAAAATTCCTTGAAAATATCATAAATACTTTATAACACACAGAGCTACACTTTTATTGTCTTCAGAAGTTGATTGTCAAGATAAGCCATTTAAAAAAAAATACAACACAAAAATGTCATATTTAAAAAAATAATTAGGTGAGTTTTCTTCACGGTCCAATTAGGCATATTCCAGATGAAACATCAAAAAAGGATTGAGTAACCATACAACGGGTGAGAGCTTTAAAATCAGTCTGATG
>CM074577.1:50405000-50487500 GCA_037305975.1 Chrysolophus pictus | reverse complement strand
TCCTAAAAACACTCTGTCCTTACAGTAGGAAACTTAATGGTAAACCAGCTGTGTTCCTGCTAAGCTTCCAAGATAGTAGGAAAATCTGAAACCCAACCGCATGCTTTTTATCATCTCCAGCCAGGCAAAAAGCTTTGCTTACAGCCTGCCTTTCCAGATCTTTCTCTGCCTGCGTTTTGCCACTGCATCACCTGACCCTGCCAGGAGGGAGCTGGGCCGGTGTTTGCCTGCGGTCCTCGGGGGCCGTACATTTGAAGGCGGCTTCTTGTAGCTTTACAGACAAAGCTGAGGCGAGCGCCCGCGCACAGCTTGCCAGCCAATGTAAAACAGTTCCAGCTGTTGCCGCTCTTGAATTTGGAGGAGGGGGAGGGAAAGTGTTGGCTTGGATTTTAGGTGTGGCTCCAGGCATGGAGCGCACTCCAAACATCGTGTTGGACTTCCTTAGGGGAGGGGAAAGGGATATAAACAAAAAGCAAATTGCAGCCCAGGAAATCAGAAGCATGTTTGAAAACCCAAAGTACAGGTTCAGGTGGAATGAGCATTTCAACCTCACTGTTGGTTTTGGGTTTTTTTTTTGGTTGGCAGGATTCTACAGAAAATCTTGTCCCTTTGCGTGTCGCTGTAGGTGAGACATTCCATGTTCTGCTTAATTTTGTGGGCTGACAACAGGCACATCTCACTTTGTGAAGGGTTTCATTATTGTTTGGAGTTTATTTTCTTCTCATTTTTTTTTTTCTCCAGAAATATCTGAAGTGACAAAATTAATTGGGCCAAAAGCAAGCGTGGGAAGTTTGGTAGTGCTTGTGTTTTTCATGCTTTTGTTGGTGCATCTTCTGTCCTCTGCAGGCTTCACGTTTACTATGGCAGCATAATGGAAGATCACTTGCAGCTTTTGATCCCACATAAGATCGGGTGTGTTTGGGAAGGGCTGGGAAGGAAGGCTTGGAGGTGGTGGTGCTGGAGCTGGGGTGGGACCGTGCCTTCTCCTGCACGCTCCTCCAGAGAGACCTGATTGAAAAGAAAGCCTAAGCTAGCCTTGCCTTCCTGGAGCACAGGAGGCAGCCTGGGCTTTTTGTCCTTGGGACAAGTAATGAGAGCAACCTGCTTCTGATATTTGTCATTTGCTAAGGCAAGCTGAGCCTCCTGCCATATTTTGGTAACACTTTTGCTGGACAGAATGTTTGCCCTGTTTGTTACAAAAGCAGTGCCAGCTGCCTGTCTGACAAAGCAAGTGTATTTAAAGTGCCTCACTGTGTGCTTAATGCATGTGAAGAAGGTGTTTTGTATTTTAAGTACTTAAAGGCGTCCAGTAAAACATTTGCATCTGGCACCCTTTTTAAAAATAAAAGAGGAGAAATTTTCTCTTCCATGTGGCGCCTTTCATAAAAATGCATCTGTCCTCTTCACTATGCATTATCAAATAGAAAAAGGCTTTGTACTTAAGGGCTTTTAAAATATATATATATATATATTGGTATTTATTTTAGTTCTATTGGTAAGAAATGTGTGTCTCATGAATAATATCAGCAGGAGTTTTCCATTAAATGGTGTTGAGCATATCATGGACCACTCGATTTAACTTTTAAATTTTCTATTGCCTGCTTAGGAAGGATTCAGATAGTGCATCAGCATAATCTTAAATTTATTTCCTGGGGAGGCCAAATCTCTTGTTTTCCCAGCCCTCGGCCCTGAGCACAAAGTCCTTCTCTTTTTCTTTATAACTTCAGAGCAAAGCCTGCCAGATGGAGTGCTACTGCACCATCTTTCCCTTTCAGATTCTGAAATACGTCATCTAGAACTGTACCTTTTCTCCCCCAAGACTCAAATCTAAAAGACTATCCTGAACTCTGCTCTGTGGCTTGGTGGCATGATGCACTGCACCATTCCTAGCAGGCCAGTGTTAGTTTCTGCCTTTCTAAATGAGGGTAATGTCATTTCTTATCCTTTCAGGGATTTTCACCTTGGAGTAATGTGGCTGGGGTTATTCAGAGGACTTGAAGTCAACTCAATATTTGCAATTTGATTCAGTTTCAGAGTGCCCGTTTAGAAGCAGCAAAGTAAGATAACCAAGATTTCTACTGGAGGGAGATTCCTTACATAGGAATGCACTGCTTCTGTAGCAGCAGACAATATCATTTTTCTTGTTTTCTAGTAGAAAAGGGAAAAGTCAATTTGTAGCAAAGTGGAAAACCAAGGCACAGGATATGTAGGGTATTTTTTCAGTTGTTAGCATCTCCAAACCACTTAAATAACCACTAATTTGTTTTTATTTCTTTTGGTACTTGTTACTTTGTTGTTGTTGTTGTTTTAAATCTTTATGCATTTGCTATATTGTGATCTTGTGCTGGATTTGTTGTCTACCCCTGGGCAGGTACTTAGAGTTGCAAAATGAAATCAGTATTTCTCTTGAGCTTGGTGGACACTCTGTAGGAGGGCTTAGCCATGTTTCCCACCTGAAATGGTGGTTGTGAAATGCTTAAACTGCTTCCTTTCTCAGAGAAGTAAAGTTTGACTGTGAAAAAAACAACAAAACAACAACGACAAAAAAAAAAAAAAAGAAAGAAAAAAAAGCAAAGAGAAATTCTCATTAAACAAAGATTGTGTTCTGTTTGCATAGCTTGCTGCCAGGCGGTAGTGGTGTTACATTTCTCAATGAAATCTGTGTATTGTATCAGCAGCTAAGCACTCAGCAGCATCGTCTCATAACACTGGCATAACTGATTGTCTCACATGGATTTTACAGCCCTTTCTGTCTCATCAACCAAGAGCGTTTCTGAATATTGGCAATTTCTTCTATGAAAAGAATCAATATATAGAACAATACAGAAACTTTTAAGCCATAAAATTAAATAAGACAATGGTGCCTGTGGGGAGGGTTGGTAACTTTCTGTACACTTCACATGGGGTACTTGGGTGCAGTCCATTCATTTGTAGGTTACTTTTTAGTCTGCTAAAGTCTTTATCTTTCTGTCAGTAGGAAAGTGTCAACAAATGGGCAAATCTAAAATCCCATTTGCTTATTTTTCCCGAGTCCTTTATGAGTCAAACTTCCATTTCAGTGGGAGGTGTTTGTCAGATGAAACTGCCTGGGTTTGGAACATTTTCCATGGGAGCCCTGGCTTCATTGCTGTGTCCTCGATGTGGGAGTTATTTCAGTCGCATTTACCAATCACAGTAATTAAGAGAGAAAGAGTGGAGGTTCTGTTTCCTGAAGAGTAGAAGAGTAGGCAGCTGAGCCAATTCCTGTTTTGTCCAAACCCCCAGAGATCAGCTGTGAGTGACTTAAAGAAAGAAGACTAGTTCTGGCCTCTGCAGTGTGGCAGTACCTCAGAAGGCTCCTTGGGCATGTGCCTGCCTTCACATCTGTGAATAGTCTTCCTGAGTTCATTTGTTGTGCCACTGTTCTTTGTTAGGGGGTAATGTGACCGTATCTCAAATAGAGATTTAAGAGATGCTTTAATATATACATTAATATGAGCAGGAGCAGGTGCTGGATCTGCAGGTGAAAGAGCCATGCCCTGTCTCTTTTGTCATCATCTCCTTTTTTACCTTTCTGTACTGTCACCTTCAACTAGTTTCCTTATCAGGAGTGTCTTTCAACGCTTCTGAATTTGATAAGCTCTTGTTTGCCTCCTACTACAGAAAGCAGCAAGTGTGTGTATGCGCATATGGCAACTTACCCAATGATAAAATCCTGAGTAGATGTGCCTTTTTCATTGCATACTTGTGTGATATACGTGTATATCAGCAACAAATGGGGCTTTGCTTGTGGTTTCCCATGTCTTTGTCTTTTACAGTTGAATAATCTGTTGTTTGGTACAGTAAGAACAGTGTGTACATATTGTCCTGCTCACAGATCACTATCTGCGAGGGAGACTGTTCTCTTCATCCTCTCCTTCCATGTCCACTTCCACCCCTTACAGTATAGATTCACTGGGGTTTAATAATGTGCACCAAGGAGAGCTGCAGTTTTATACTCAATGAAGGTACTTGTCTTCTGCCTGACTATATTTTCTCTGAATTTATTAGAGCTAAATAGTATAGAGTCCTTTTTCCTGTACAAAACTGAATTGCAGTTCAACAACGGATGCAAAAGTCACAAGGTAGAGTATAAGCAAGCAGATAGATGCCATCAGGTAGTTTATCTTCATTTCTTTGGGATATCAGACTGAAAATATTCTATTTTAACTTAGTTACTTAATTTCCTGCCTTCTCTAAATTGGAAGTGGTCCCAATCTAGAGCTCTAGGAATGGCGTATTCCCTCTCTGCCAGCCCCTCACTTTGCTATTATCCTTTAGACCCCCAAACTGCAATGTTATCTGCTAGGCTGAAGAGCTCTGGATGGAAATCCCAGTGAAGCCCATCAGTGCTGCTTCTTAATCAGCAGGAGAAGTCACTGCTCAGTGATGTGAAGCACCCTTTGCCCTATCCCTTGAGTGCAGAATCCAGACTGGGACCTCTCAAAGAGCAGTGCCTAGTGTTAGCCAAACACGTTTGTTTTCTTCACTACAGAGAAACAACAGAGCTTGCTGTTGTCTGATATGTACTTTCCTCCTTGAGGCCTGTGTTTTTATCTCTGTGTCTCCTTTTAAATCATAAATCTGTACACTTCCAAAGTAGTTTTTCTTTACCGTAATATGGGTTGTGGCTGCTGCTACTGCTTTTTCTCACTTTTTTTTTCCTTAAATGTGATATCATGTCTTGAATTGGAGTATTGTGTCACAGTGGTGTGTGACATTACACTGTAAAATATAAAGCTATAAAAGTCTGTAATTTATAAGGCTATATTAGGTGCTTACTGTATGTATTATGGCCTTGTAATTCACCATTGCCTATCATTTATTCTATATATAATTCCACAGAGAGTTCTGGTGACATTATAAAGGAAAAGAAGTGTAGCTCAAGTGACTTGTCTTCAGAACCCCAAGATAGAATTTCCTCGTATTGCATTATATAATGTTTTTAGTATTATCCATAATGCAAGAATGGGAATTTTCTGCTTTAAACAATTCTAGTTTATGATCCAGGAGCGTTATTTGTATCCATCAACATTTTTTGAGGGGGTGATGACATCAAATTTTTTCACCATGTTGTGGAAGGCTTGTATTAGATTGTAATATCACATGCTTGGGTAACAAGGTCAAGAGAACTAGAAAAAAGTTTTCCCAGCTTTCCTTTGTGTAAGGCTTTGCGAAATTTAGTCAAAGAAGTTAATTCAGCTGTTCCTGAACAAATTCCAAATCTTTCTAATTGGGAATTGTCAAATATACTGAAGGTTTTCCTTACGTTAAAATACTGAATAAGAGTATTTTACACTCACTGTTCAGAATGCTCTGGAACTGCTATTAAGTTCACAGTCTTTTAGAGTACATGGAGTATTAGAATCCATTATTGATATTGTTGAATTGAAATAATAACAGACTTTATAATGACATTTCTAAAATCGTGAGCTCTATTTCTAAGGAAACAAAGAACTAAAGCTCTTCACTTGGAGCTGAAGACTTATTGGTAGTGTGGTTTGGATGAGCTCACTGTCTGGCTCACCAGGTTTGTCTGATGTCTGTGCAACAGTTTTGTTACCTTCTTCATCAAGTGTGTTGAAAGCTGAGCATTGTTCCAGTTTCAACAGGAAACATCAGTGCAGCTGAGCAGTTCTCTTTTGCTTTCTGTGTGTACAGTGGCATCTCCAGCTCGGGGAGTTGCCATTCTGATCCTTAGCTTCTGTCAACTGCTTTGGGATCCCAGCCTTCTCCTGGTGAATCACCAAAAAGTGAGGATAACTGGAGGACTGGAGATGTCAGATTCCAGACTTGGCCACTGGCAAGTCCTTTGAAGGGAATCTCTTTCAACTTTGATATGTTGCATCGGTTTGCAGCAGAAGCCATGTGGTGGTGGGAAGTACTTGCAGAGAGATGGGTCTGGGGAACTGCGATTTAGCACCCAGTGCTGTGTATGAGATTCTCAATCCATCACATGATTACATATGTAACTTCTTTATTAAATCACAGCACAAAAAGCAAATATGGTTTTAAAGGTGGAAAAATGTTTATGGAACTTTACTGGGATATTTTGGGGAGAACTTAGAAGACAGGATATAGTTAACTCTAAAGCAAGCATTGTAACAAATGTTTTTTTACATCACAGTGGGACAGCTGTTTGCAGGGATGAACAGATCAGACTTACGGAATGGTTACAACCATTTTAATGAAAAAAAGGAGGAGAGGGAGGAGGAAGGCAAGGAATGGGCCTGCAAGCTGACCGATTTCCCTTTAAATCACATTGTAATTTCTTTTTTGGCTAGTAAATGACTTGAAAGTATAGGAAGATAAACAGCCTGAGCAAGGGCCTGGACTGCTGCCATGTGCTGGGCTCCCAATTAAGGGATGAAATTGCAAGATACTCTTCAATTTCACTGCAACTGCGGCTGGGTTTTGTGGGTCAGTAAAACAAATGGAAGAGTTTTTTCTCTCCTATTTGTGTACTTCAGAGGTACTGTGCTCGGTTATCCGTGCTAGCAGTGGTGAGACTTAGCCCCATGGTCTCTGCAAATTTATGGGAGGAATAGGTCCCTGGTTGAAAAGAAAACGATTGTGGATGTTTAAGTTTCTGTAGATCTGCTCTGTTGAATAACTCGCCTTACCTATTTTTTTCCTCCCGGCTTGACATTCAGCAGTGACTTAAATTCATACACGCAAAATATGTATTTTGATGAAGGGCTTAAACTTTTAAATGCCTTGCAGAAAGCCTCTCTTTAGGAAAAAAAAACTCAAATGACTTTCTTTGTGTGTTTTTAAGGGTGCCAGTTGTATCCATTTTAGAACAAATTTACATTGCTTATGGTGTTTTTGCCACAGTGTTGTGTATTTGTAGTTGAACATTACTTACTGACTTAAACACTATCATTTTCTAAACTGCAGAGGAAAGGAAATATATTTTCTGTTTGTACAATTTTCAGAATAAATGAAAAGGGATGTGGCATCAATGGAAGAATTTTTTTTTTTAAACTCCATCCTATGTTGTAACAAGATTTTAGAAGATACAGAAAGCCTCTGTCCCATTAGTTTTAATGATAGCTTATCTCAGTGCAATAAAACACTATGAAAATGGAATAATGTGTATATTTTCTTTGAATCTCAGGCTCTTACCTACTGTGCCTACTCAGCACTTGGCCCTTTCTTATTTATTTAATTCTTTATTTTTACATCATTTGATGCTGTGGCAATCTCTTGTGATGTCATACGAAGTGGTAGTTCAGGCTTAGCAGCAATACCAGTGAACTGTGAATGTCTCAGAGTGTCACAGGTATAAATGAAACCATTTAGTCTCACGTTGCCTTGAAATTTTTGGTGTGATATATCCCGAATCTATCAATTAAACAGATTTGCTGGAAACTGTTCATGGACTTGTAATTTCACTTCCTGCCCTGTACAAACCATTTGAAGAGATATTGTATCACTACTACAAGTGGAGGCTTCAGAAAATAAGGGAAAATTAACGTAGCTTTTAGCAGAGTTCTGTCTTCCCGCTCAAAAAAAAATAACTTTTTTTTTTTTTTTTTTCATTTTTTTGCAAACATCATCCAGGAAACTTCACACTGCGTGGTGAGTTAAAGCCCTATAACCTAAAAAGCCACTTTGATAATCGCATCTACTTGCTATCCAAGTTTGAAATAGAACAGCATTACTTTATTAAAATCTTTAACTAGCCATTAGAAGAGGTGCTGTACATTAAAACATAGGAAGTGGATGAAAGGCAGTTTTTGTGCCAACAATTCTTCGCCCTGTTTGTTCAATTCATAAACATAACATTTATGGGAATTATTCAGGTAGAATGGACCCTTAAGTGCTCACCTTTCAAAACAACTAATTCTTTCCTTCCTTTCTCTCTCTCTCTCTTAGATGTGTATGAATGGCTTTAAAGTGATATTTTACATTACTTAAAAATTATGTGAGTGTTTGTTGCTGTTGTGTAGGAAGGAAATAAATCATGGGCTTTTGTGGGATTTTAAATTCATCCCAGGAGTGAAGAGCTAATATCAAGACCTTCACAACTGGGATTAATTTCATGTATCTCTCAGGAGTCCATTGGGTATTATCTTTATACATTATAAAATCGTGTTTTGATATGCTTTAAATTAGTATTTTTTTCTCGTCTATGGAGCAGAGGCAGAGATACTGTGTGTGCGTGCATGTGTCTATGTGCTGGCTGAAGGGACTGACATGGGTGGAGCGTGGCTGATTCCAGTGGGATGAAGTGTGCTGCTGTACGGTGCTGCTCCCGAGCACTGCCAAGATTAACGTGCAGAATATACATGCAGACGTGATGTCGAAGAGGAAATTCACCCCACTCCAAACACGTTCTTTTATCCCTTCGAAAGGACTTCTTTCTTCCACTAGGGGCCTGTGGCTGAATGCCAGCCTCACACATCTTCACCACTCAGAGGCAGTTTCTCTGGACATCCTTTAGCAGATGCTGTCAGCTCTTCACCTTTCTTTCATTCTACTCCCTGTGCCTTCATGGATCACTGCATGTTTGCGGTGCGTGTCGAAGAGAAGGGCAGAGTGGCAGAAGGAGGCCTCGTAAAGGCTCATCTTCCCAGCTCTGCGACATGGGCAATCTTCAGTCGTCCACCCTGTGATCCCCACACATTGCTGTGACCCTTTGCCCTTGTAAGAAGCAGCACAAGCTGTCTAGCATCAAACCTGCCTTGTTTTTTTCTTAAATTATTTTTGAGTCATTTCCTTCTTAAAAAGATACGACTGAGGTCAGAATTGACAATGGGAATATGGGAGGCTTTGAAATACTTTGTGATATTTCAGATAAACCACAGCTACATTTGTGTGCGTCTCTGTACATGCGTGCAATGGCATGCGTGCATTAGTACTGAAGAAAACCGTGCTAAAATGGTTGATCAGACAAATAGCTTAAATATTTACTGAGGTTGTCTTGTCTCCTTCTGCCTGGTCATAAGTTTTAATCTGCCTCTGCTGGTTGTCTCATTAATTTAAGAGGATAGAATTTAGTGCAGTACTTTTGTGGTTGCCCTGATTGCAAAAGACCTCTTAGGCCAGAGGAAAAAATGGTGAACAACATCTTCATAAGTGTTTATTCCCTGTAATCTTTTTAATAAAGTAAGGAAACCGGAAAAATGAATTTCTCCAAAAATTTCACTTAAAGGTCAGGAGGAATCATTCTAATTTCTATCCATTTTGTACTAATTTTATCCCTGCAGGGCTTAGCAGGTTTGCGAAATGTGTACTTCACTGTATAAAGCACTGTGGATTTTTCAGTTCTTCAGCAATTTCAGTACTGCAAGGCTTCTTCTTGGTTAGTATTCTACTGGCAGAAGGTTTACTCTAGTTTCAGGTAGAATCCATTATGCTATCCTCTCTCTCCCTGGCTGTGTCCCTTTGTATTCCCCTTTCTTCCTTTGTCTCATTATACCAAGGCTTGGTTAACAGCAGCGATACTGATGTACTGACATACTTACTGTATATGCCAGACCTAGATGTTAAATACACAGCACAGAAGAAGAAATCCTGAGGATGAACAGTAAGTTCCACAATAGATTTTAAGATGCCACAAATATATTGAGCAGATATTCCTCCTATCTGCCCATTGTGCCCCACTTTGTTTCATACTGAATATGTCAGCGGGAATCCTTAAGAATTTCATGTGTAGTCTTGAGAAAAATACAGCAATTTGCTAAAGCCAGTCCAAACTCTTCTATTTCTGTAAATATGGAATATATAGCACCAAATTAATCAGACATTCTTGTAATTAAATGGCTAACATGAACTCAAAAAAGCATGCCCTTCATTTGACTGCAATGTGCATATGTGCTGTACATGTACCTCCCGATTTTTAGGCCACACGTCTGTGTGTGTGTGGTGAGTTTCTCCTCTCCCTGCAGGACATCCTACACTTTCTTTGCCAAGATGAAAAGTGCTTATCGAATCAGCGACTTATATTTTATTTTCCTTGTTCAATATGTGGCTCCATATCCTATGAATTCCTTGCAACGGAAGCTTGGCACTTAAGTTAGATTAATTCATTTCTTCACGGGCTTTTGTGTTGCACTCATTGTGACAGTAGTTGAATCATCTGCAAATATTCTTCATCCAGTGAAGTGAGGTGCTGTTATAATACTCATTTTACCCATGAGGAACAGAGTGACTTATATCAAAGGCATGCTGCTCAGAGTAAGGGTCTGTTGTTTGCTTTGTTGTTTTTTGGGTTTTTTTTTTAATGTACCTTTTGTTAGTATTTCATATGTCTGTGACATCTCAGACCTCCCAGTTTTACTTTATGGTGAAACTTCTTCCTTGCTCCTTGCCCTCCATCCTCCCTGTGTGCCAGGGGTGTGAACTATAAAACAAACAGGAGGTTTTTTACCCAGATTCAGTTGTTCTGTGTAGCATCACAGCAGTTCCTGAAAAGAAGAGTGGCAAGGAAAGTCTTGTCCAGATCTGTGGCATGCTTACAGAGAAATTCATAGCAGTTTAGTTTCCAACCTCTAACAAATCTCTACTGAGTGTGCAGACGTAGCTTCATGGCTTTTTTTTTTTTTTTTTTTTAATTTTCCATCCAAATGTAATAACTTAGTCAAACCAGCACTGTTTTTTTTTTTTAAAACTTTTTTTTTTATAACAGTAAAAGCCATGTGGCTGATATCAGTCTGACTGTACTGCCAAATTTTAAATCCTTTCTATAAGTATGCAGTTTCCACAACTTCTCTGTTAAATGTCTTCAGACCTCTTTTTTTATTAATATATATATGAAAAAGATGACATGTTTTTCCAGACTTCTGTCTTAGAGGCAGCTGAGCTGACTTCAATTGAACTTTCCAAAAAAAAAAAAAAAAAAAAACCACACAAAAAAACCAACAAAACCAATGTACCTTGAGACAGATATCTAGTATGAAAAATTCCAGCCCAAATTGTTAAAATCTGGCAAAGTAATACAGGGCTGGAAAAAAAAAAAAAGATGTTATAGTCACATGTATTTGCAACTACACAACTCCAAGCTACTGCCTGCATATCTTATTGTATCTTTGGTTGTTACTACCCTTCTGCTTCAGCCTTCATTCAAGAACTGATTTTATTTGTAAGCAAATTCTTTTTTTTGAAGTTTGCATTACCAGAAATTATTGCACTAAGGGTTTGGGGGAATTTAATTTTTTTTTTTTTTTTACATCTTCTTTTGGTACCCCTACTGATAGGCAGATGTAGCTACATAATCACAAATTAAATTAATTTACTAAGCTTAACTCAGCTTGCTCACTTCAGTTACTGGAGACACCAGAATGGCTGTTGTGCGTATGAGCCCTGTCCTGCTAATCAAATACTAGATTTGGTCTGATTTTCCTGTGGTTCAGTCTAGTATTTGGTAACGACCTTCTTACCTGGGAAATTTTCTGGATCCTTTATTTGCTAAGTAGTCAAACTTATACATAGAAGCATTTAACTTTACATATACATTCGCTTTATGCACTAGTGAAATCAAATGCACTTCTTACACTCCAAAAGAGCAAAGGAAACCCCAAGTGTAGTGAAACCACAGTTTCCTGTTGAGGCCATAAAACAGAAGAGCTATCTTTCATTGCTTTCTCAATGGTAGCATTGAAGGGATAGGGCTATGCCAAATTGGTTGATGTTTATGGATACACTGATCACAAACCCCCCAGTTGTGCAAGAGGCAGTTGGACAAAGTTGCTTTTAAATCGTAATAACTGCTGTAACAACTGTGGGCCAGAGATTTGAGTACTGATAGTGTCTGCCTTGACCTCAGTGCTTATTTCACCCATGTGAGGATCTTCTCAGTTCGTTTGTATGGAGAACAGACTTTTCCCTACAGGCTGTGCATGTTTTAAATGACCAGGCTATGGATGGCATCATTATTGTGGAAGTGGTTATAAAGCAGTGTTAATAAAACACTTTAGATAATAAGTGTCCATAAGTTTTTTTTTTTTTTTTTTCTGAGGCTTTTAATTTTTTAAATTTTTTTTTTTTATTTTTTTGCAGGATGGAGGGAGTAGAGTAATGCTGCTCTTCCAGTTTTGCTAACAAAAAGTGTAACTACATGAGATACTAAAATGATTTGCTGTTGCTCCTTGTTGCTTAGGGTGATCTCAGTATCTTACGAATCTGTTGGATCTACGGTGGCTTTCAAACACATACTCAAGTGCTGTGAGCTTTTCTGACCTGTCTGGTCTAGCTACCTCCTTGATTAAGAGCTTAAAAGCAAGTTGTAATGCTGTTCCCTGTAATGTCCACTATTTTTTTTTCCTCTGTTCCTTTCTTATATGCCTTTGGGACCAGGCTGAATGCTTCTGGTGTCTGTCATTACGTTCAGCATTCCTAGTTGCAAATGGGAGTTGAATCAGAAAATGTACCTGTTTCAAATATGTCCTCTGATTTATGAAATCATATGCAAGCTTTAATGAACTCTTCCAAGATGTCTTTTTGTGACTCTCGTAGTATAGGCCAGGCTTGTGGAAGGAGCAGCAGGCAGTGGCAGCTGTGGCTATCTCTAGAACCCAAAGCAGTCCATTCATGTCAGGATGGCACTGGGAGTAGCTAGCAATATGCAAAGCTTTTATTAGCTTTGAGCAGATCTTATCAACAGAGATACACTTGTTCATGAAATTTAGCTGCGTGGTGTAGCCATACTGGCATGGACCAGAGATGGCTTGAAGGCCACCTTTATCCTTCCACAGTTGGTCCTGTAGATGCACTCTCAGCACCTCTCCTATGAGGAAAGGTTGAGGGAACTGGACTTGTTTAGCTTGGAGAAGAGAAGGCTCTGGGGAGATCTCATTGTGGCCTTCCAAAATTTGAAAGGAGCGTATAAACAGGAGGGGGAACGGCTGTTTACGAGGGCGGATAGTGATAGGACAAGGGGGAATGGTTTTATACTGAGACAGGGGAGGTTTCGGTTGGATATTAGGAGGAAGTTTTTCACACAGAGGGTGGTGACGCACTGGAACAGGTTGCCCAAGGAGGTTGCGGATGCCCCATCCCTGGAGGCATTCATGGTCAGTCTGGATGTGGCTCTGGGCAGCCTGGTCTGCTGGTTGGCAACTCTGCACATAGCAGGGGGTTGAAACTAGATGATCATTGTGATCCTTTTCAACCCAGGCCATTCTGTGATTGTATGATATGATTTTATGATCTTCTGGCATGACAGGTCTCCAAACACAGCCAGGATTCCCATGTATAACGCAGCAGAGAAGTGACATAACTCAGTAGCTGAGAGACTCAGGGTTTGTGCTGAGGGCCATCTCTATCTTATCTAGCTCTGAGATAGTATGTGCTACAGGAGAGGTGTCTGTGATGAAGCCTCATGACTGAAGTGATGAAATGTGGCATTTGGCTTTTTACTTCTTGGGTGAATCACAGCTCTGTGCCTCAGCTTCCTCATTTGTAAAATGGGGTTAATGATACTGTCCTCCTTGTTTAAAAGCTTTTGGTATACCTTGATGAAAATGCATGCTAAATGTTATTAAGCTAGATATGATACATAGAAGCTAACTTCTATTACTGCTGTTACTATCCCAAACACTGGTTTCCATGAGAATTTCCATCTTGTGCTTAGGGCAGATAAGTGCTGGGATATATTTATGCAGTAAGAGCAGTAGGACACGCTAAGAAGTGGCTAAATCAAGGTTTGTCTTCTTGGGAATTAAGCAGCTGAATTATAAACACCTTAATATGAGGTTCATAATATGAATTCTTGGATGTCACTGAGTACAGAAGAACATTCTGGGAGTTTCTGTCTCTGCTATGTAATCTAGGAGATAGTAAAGTGTGTTAGGCAACATAACATATTCAGAGGGTTGGGATCACCTCAGGACTCACATGGGGCTGATGAAAGTGAGATGAGATTGTTCTCAGAAGTCCAAATTAAGCTTCATAGTCAAGTTTGTAGGTGTACAGTGTGGGATGTAGGATGCAGTGCCTTCATCAGCAGCTTTTCTGTACCACAACTAAATCCTCCCCAAACTCTGTGAACTGCTAGCATGAAGGCAAGCAATGTCTTGCAAGAGAGCATCTTAAAGAGTGTCTGATATCTGAGGTCTAAAATGGGCACCAAGTTAGTGCTAGGAAATCTTCTCAGCCTGGGTTGTGAAGGGAAAGAGGGCAGATTATGGACCAAGCAATTGTCTGCCACAGGGCACTGCATGAATTGACAGACAACACTGCTACATTTTCATCCTTCAATGGTATTTTTATTGAAAGTTTGAGAGAAAAGATTATAAAGGCATGAAATGCCAACAAAGACGGCTACTTTAGTACTTCAGTGTTGCACAGAGCACTGCAGACGAGCACGCTCCCTCCTGTATTCTGTGTGTGCCAAAGGTGGCATTCAGAGAACTAAAGGTCCCATATTCGTATTTTTTTTTCTTATATCCAGAAATAGTTTTTTCTTTTCTGTCTTGCTGAGAGCTACTGTCAGCTTTAGCTCTTTAGTGCCATTAAAAAACACTAGCCAGCATATTCAAATTAAAAAAACCCAAAAATTTGCCACTCTTAAACCTGCTAGAAGAGCTCTTTCATGGTTGACTGGGTGGCTCTGAAGGTTACTAGGGGGGAAATACCTTTTCTTCTCTTAATCACCTGTTTGAGTCTTTTCCAAGCTAAATAATAATATTCATTATGCAATCACATATGTTCGTGTGTGTGTTAAATGAGTTGTGCTCTCTTCGGGTCTTAAGGGACAAGAGCATATCAAACAGTCATTTTCAAAGTGACCTTTATCTCCTTTTCCTCAGTGACCTACACCCTAAGACTGCTTGTGTTAATCGTATCAAACAACTTTCATCACAGAAAGTAAGCCTCACAAGTTTGCATTTCCCAGGCTTACTGACGGCACAATAATTTTTATTTTTGCTGAAATTATGTGTACACTCAAGATAAATTAACTGCCTTCCACTTAAGTTCCTTCAGAGCCGTTAGCTATATATGATGTGGACAGTGGATATCCCTATTCTTTACCTGGCTTTTGTTCCCTACTAAAATATAATTTTTGAAGTCTTTTTGCCTGAGAGTTTCACAGTTAGATTAGCTGTAAGAAGTAGGTCAGCACTGAAATCAAAGAGCAGTATTATTGGAAGGTCCAGAAGAAATTGTTTAGCCCAGGTCCTGCCACGGGGTTTCATCATGTATGAGTAGACAATGCCGCCTAATTGTTTTTTTGATCTTCCCTTGGAAGCTTCAAGGGATAGGATCCAAGAGCTGGCTAAGAAAGCTGTGTTTTGTCCTCCTGAAATTTAGACCAGATCTGACAGGAGTCATAGAACTACAGAATATCCTGTGTTGCAAGGGACCCACATGGATCATGTAGTCCAACTCGTGGCTCCACACAGCACCACCCAAACTTCAAACCCTGTGTCTGAGAGTGCTGTCCAAACGCCCCTTGACCTCCAGCACTCAGGGCCGTTCCCACCACCCTGCGCAGCCCGTTCCATGCCCACCGCCCTGTGGTGCAGCAGCTGTCCCTAACCCCCAGCTGCCCTCCCCTGACACAGCTCCATGCCGTTCCCTCGGGCCCCGTCGCTGTCACACAGAGCAGAGCTCAGCGCTGCCCCTCCGCTCCCTGCGAGGAGCTGCAGCCGCCATCTCACCTCAGCCTCCTCTGCTGTGGGCTGAACACAACGTTGCTTTCGTTGTTGTTGCAGCTCTGTACCTGTTTGAAATGACCACTTTCCCACTTGTGATCTTCTCTTTTCTGTCTCCACGAATTAAGTTCTTCTAGGTGATTTCGATTTCTCTTACTTGGTAAACATCTCCTCAGTTTTGATTTCTTTGATTAGTTATCTATCCAATCCACTCTGTGCTGAATACTGATGAGACCAAATCTTTTCATTTCTTGTAACGCTGCTCTCCTTAATTATTCCTGTGGCGATGTGACAGCTCATGGATCCCAGTGATTTTCTTATAGATCTTCTCTTTGTCTCACCTTTTATCATACAGTTTATGCTCCCACATTTTCCATTTACTTGGGATGGCCATTTGGCCAAAATAAGTCTAAAACTGTCATTTAAGCTCACTGTTTTCTTTCTTTCTCTTTTTCCCCTTCCTCTTTTGCTGTAAAATGTGTGTGTATTCTGTGACAGTGTTATCATACATTATATACTGTGATGGCCCTGTAGGTGATAACATTTATCACTGTATGAAAATACCACTGTACTGTTTAGTATCTAAAAGATGAGAAACAGTTCCATAGTTACATGTATTCTGGGAAGCTTATTTCGGAAGAGCTTATGTAACTAATTTTTTTATTTTTTATTTTCTTAATGTAATAAAAAGAACTTTAGCCTATTTTCAATGAAAAAAAGAACAGAGCTAGTTTTTTAGATTTGGCCAATTTGGCATTTATCAAGGGCAGTATGAATAGTAAGGGAGTATAACTCATAATTCTTTCATCATTGTCTCATTTGATAAAGGAAATGCATGGTGAGCAATAAGAAATAGAATGCACTGCTTTCTTATTGCTAAGGACAGAAAAGCAGAAAAATTGGAACGGAACTAACTTTGCCCACTATAAAATCACCAAATGGAAGAACTGAGCAGAAAGTAGAGTTTAAGTAGTAGGTGTATAATTAATACATTTATGTTTGTGCTGCAGATGCATGTAATTTTATATAAAACTGAGTGAAAATTCTGAAACTCGTTTTCTCTTTTCCCTTTTTGTGCACATACAGTACATTAAATTTAAAGAGCCATACTCCATTAGCTGCTAAGATTCACAATTGTGTCTAGAACACTGAAAGTAGCTCTTGCAATGATAATTGTAAAATGTCAAGTAATCGCAAACAGGTTCACATTTAGTATAATGATTAGATAACTAGGGAAAAAACAGCTATTATGTGTTCCTGGACCACAGTGGAGGTAGAAAGCAAGAAAAGTATGTGGTTTGACTGCATATTATTAAAAATGTAACACTTTATATTTACTTTGCACTTAAAATTTTGAATGATCTGACTAACGGAAACAGACAATCTAATACAAATGGTTTGGAATACATTAAAAATGTATGCAAGACAAATCGCTATTTTATAATCGTTCGGCAATGTAGTAAATTTGCACTGCAGGTTGATTCATAACAAATTTGCATAACATTTATGTGGGGTTTTCATTGTACTAATACAGTTCTTTTAGCCACTTTTTATGTGTTCTACCATTTTATTATGTACCTTTAGGGGGTACTTCAAAAAAAGAGAAAGTGGGGGCTGGGAGTTAGTGGGGAGAATATGACAGAGTTTTAAGATGAAGGTTTGTAATCACAGAAATGAAAAGCTAAGAAAAAAAAAAAAAAGAACTGGAAAGGGTGTATGACTTAAAATTGAGTGAGCGGAGGTGAAAAACATGTATTCTGTGCTCCCACATGAATTATATAGTACTCACTCCATTATTTAGGAGGGCATGACGAGAAAGATGGGTATCAAGAGTGCATAGACCAAAGGGGCTTCTGTGAACGGTTATGTTAAATGAAGGTGCTTGTTAATATGCCTTGATTTGCATATGCTTTGTATCCTTTCCTAAATATTCTGGGGTCAAATCAATGTTTACACTGTATATTTTGCCTTTTAATATTGTAGCTTATAATTCTCTTAATTTCTTTCAATTCAGAAGACCAATTTGGAAAAGGAAGGGTGAGTTTGCTTTGAGGAGGAAATAGCAAATACAGGGGAGTGAGGAGAG
Organism: Chrysolophus pictus; assembly: GCA_037305975.1. Taxonomy (NCBI): domain Eukaryota; kingdom Metazoa; phylum Chordata; class Aves; order Galliformes; family Phasianidae; genus Chrysolophus; species Chrysolophus pictus. Next base: position 50,469,794 of record CM074577.1, on the reverse strand, counting down.
AAAAGGCATTATAGAGTAGTGGGAACGGATCCAATTGGGAGAAGTCTGGTTTGGCATTTCTTTCACCATCTCACTGCTGCTGTGCGAAGACAGTAGTCAGTTGAATAAGAATCCATGTAAATCCCAGTTGTGAAATCCGTCTGTGGGGAACAGAGAGATTTGCCAGTATGCTCTTATTTGCTTTCCAGTAACTTCTGAATGTCCCCTTATGATCATCTCCCTGCCCAATCTCCCCAGTCCTCCATTCTCTTTTCTGCATTCATCTTTCTTATTGTATCACCCACACAAAGTAGACAAAGAATAAATATCTGCAGAAGATCATAATCACAGATTTCATACTGTTTTATTATCAGCATCATTACTTAAAATCAGTTTTCTATTTTCACAGAGCTCATATAAATATTTATTGCTTGCATTACTTGAATTTCAATGATCTAAGACAAAGTAAAAAATAGAGTAGCAAACCTGGACAGTGCTTTAGAGCATGTGTTCTTGAACTGTTCTTGAGTAGGAGGATGATAATGGTTGCCTATCTATGTAGCCCATATGCAGCAATAAGTGAATACAGAATTCCTCTGTTATGAGGTGCAAGTTCAATAATTTTCTCTAGATATTTTGCAGTGCCTTAACTGTGTCCTCCAAGCAGTTCCACTGCCTGTAGCTTATTCTCTGTTTGCTTATATGTCCTGATGGGTATGCTGAAGGCAAGCTGTGATGCCCGGATGGATAGGCTGGAGTCTGTCTGCCAAAGAAAGTCATTAAACTATGTTTGTTAGTGAAATGCAAGGTTTTTTTGGCATCCTGAATGTAGAGAATGGTTTTTGATGTAGCCTGTCCTTCATTTTTTTTGCTTCGTCTCTCCTGTGCTTTGGGAAACATATTTCCCAAAACAAGACAGTAAGCGCCCATGAAGTTTGGGTTCTGAACATTGCAATGGATAAAAATAAAATCAGAGGCATGCAGAAGATGTAGCATTTGGAAATTCTTCATTTATCCTTGCTGACTATGAAGGTAGCAATCTTCTGCTTAATCGAAAGCTTGGTGAGAATCACATAGGAGATTTCTTTGGATTGCACTCTACACTTTGATTCTTAGGACAGTGTAAACGTAAATGTAAATGTAAAGCTGTGGTGATTATGTGAATGTCATTTACTGTAGGTGGAGAATGCTGAGAGTACGGGAAAGTAAATGCATTTATTCATTCATGTAGAGATCTCTGGTGAGCTTCATGACAGTGAAGTTAGCATAGTTGTGAGTAGGCTTCTCTGCCATTACCTTGAACTTAATGTTTTACAGAACTACATGTAGACACCAGGAGGAGGTATTCTTTATTCTTTGTGTATTCTGAGCAAATACACAGAGTAACTTGCCCAGTCAGGTTCGAGTCATTGTAAAGAAGATTGGTAAATTGCATGTCTGAAACTGAGATACCCTCCCTGCTAGCAGTGTAGCCTGTTGTAGGTTGTTATGCATTGACACACTGCCTGCTCCAGTTTTACCTGGCTACATGTTGTCTGAGCTTCTCCTGAAGCCTTATCATTTCCCTACTTTTGTCAGGCTTTAGCTGGGGATGTAGATGTTCTGGAGAGAAGGAGAGATAGCAGGTAAAATCTTAAGGATGCTGTTCAGGTGGGAGTGAGTTCTCCCAGCTTTGGAACCAGACACTTCCAGAAAACAATTGAACTTACCCTTAGAGAAAGAGGTGGAGAGTCCAGTGAAGTGCCTGGATCTGTCTCCGTAAATAACAACAGGAGATCTGAGTCAACTTGCTTAGATTTGGCACGTAACTTTTCTCTGGATATCTCTAGTGGCGTTCCATTTCACCCTACCAACCTAGCTCTTTTGCCGACCTGAGGAAGTGTGTCACAGGCACATTTTATTCTCTTGGCGCAGCATTTTAGCTAAGAGGAAATGCTGCAGACCCCATGTTGTACAGAGACCTGCAGGAGACGTGTGGCTGAGCTCAGAAATCAGCTCAGGCCGCTTTTGTTTTGCTCGCAGTGTTGCTGTCAGCTGGCAGAACAAATGCTCGGCCTGGACAGCGGCCGGAGCCAGGTGTGCCCTCAAGCTTCACTTGTAATTAAAAAGGCTAAAATTTCTGTCATTTTTCTCAAAATGTTTTTTAGAAATAGAAGGCAACAGATACCACATAGCAAGGATTGACTGTTTGCCTTTTCTATGCCTTATAGCAAAAAATATATATAAATAAATCAGTGACAGCGTTTGCACATTGTAGTTTCCCTGGCTGCACCTCACTTGGAGGACCACAGTTTAGTAACAATTCAGTTTAGTAACCATATAGAAAATTAATTTTTAGCCAAAATGAGAAAACTGAATAACACAGTTTGTGGGTTACGTCAGAAATTTGTAATTTTGATCTGTAAAATGCTGCTTATAGGGGCATAATTCTTTCTAATTTTTTTTTCTGCTGAGGTGTATTTCTGTGCTGTTGTTATTGACTTCCTTGTATAAAAGCAAAATCAGAAGGGGAGTGTGCCCATTTCTGTCTGGACATGTAAAGTTCTTCTAATTTCTCCCTTTCTCCAACTGATAAAATTCTCTTTTTTTCCCCCTGAAACTATTTTTATAATACAACTCATTAGAGAAGGTTTCCATGTTTATTAAAACTGTGCACACTGAAAGCTGTTGTATAATCATAAATAAGGTAGGTGTAGATGATGAGGCTGGGGTAAGTTAGCACTTTTATCTGTTGTATTTTCTTGCCTGTGCTACATGACTGTATTAATCAGTTTACTCTTAGGACTGAGAGATCACTAACCACTGCAGAAATCTTTGTAAGTGAAAAGTGCTGGAGATTCAGGGGTCTGTACTGTAAGGGAAACTGCTTGTTTGAGAACAAACTGAACAAAACTGATGCTGAGTGTGATAAGACTTGTCAAATTGCCAACCTATAAGGAATGGTTCCAGAAAAAGTTTGTACAACTCTGTAGTAGCAATAGGATTTTTTTTTCCAACACTTTTATCGTATTCTTTATTCCAAGCTTTTGCTACCGTCGTTTTTAAATAGATCATTGCCTAGTTCCAATTGTATTATGAATTTTTCCACTTTGAACATTCAACTCTGATGTGGATTGTGTGTTTTATTACTGTATGCTTCTTCATTCAGAGAACAGAGTGAAGAGTGGGAGATATATAATTTATTGATTTTTTTTCAGTAAATGTAGAAAATCTGGTGCAATGAATGCATAATTTTTATGAATTGGATTCTTATATCATAAATAAAATGTTAATTCGTAGACATGTTTAGTTGTGGAGCAGATGGAAAAATAGAAATGTGCTGGAAAAGTAGGTATTTGCTGAAGCTAATGAAGTTAATTGGTCTCATTTGGCTACACTGTTTTCCCCAACCCCCCAAAGACTGGGCTTCTTAATTCTTTAATTAAAAATGAGTAAGGTATGCTAATATTATAACCTTTATTTTATTTCTAGCTTTCTATATACATGTTTCTTATTAGTAGAACCAGCCTTAGCAGTCCAGTATTAGCAAGCACATTAGTAATCAGGAATTTCTAGGGAAAGTGACAATATTGTGAAAAAATAATTGAAAATCTAGCAATCTATGAGTTAAAGTGTGCTTTTAAGCTCTAATCATGATTTCCTTTTCCTGTTTCTGCGTGATTACAAAGAAAGGATCTGTTTTTCCCCAATTTGGAAGGAAGTTGAAGTACACAGAACTGCTTAGGTGGTGGAAAATTCTAATTATTAGAAATATTTCAATTAATTTTGATTAGCTGTGTTACAGGCTAAATCTACAGTGAAGTACTAGAAACATATGAATTAAAATACCAGTGAATTGATCCACAACACCACAACACCAGCACCACAACACCTTAACCTGTTACGTTGCTGTTGTTTAAAAAGCGAGGAGAATATTTTAAACTAGTTATTCTCTTCCTTCTTATAAGGGTATTGAAAAAGAAGGTCAGTGGCCATGCTTTGTGGTGACACCGGGACTGACAGCATGTGCTGTTAGGTGTGCAGTTCTGCCGAGGACTGGGAAGTCCTCATCGCCATGCTGCCTCTGTCTTCATTCCCTATGAAGTTTTCGCTATTTGGATGATTGAGTTTGAGCAACTGCTTAGGGTTTCAAAGGATTTGGATAATGTTACACTGTAGGGTTGGAAATCTCTTTGAATAGTACACTGCAAAGGGACAAAGACATAGTTTCGGTGCATTTATTAGGGCCCTGCTGTAGAAGCGAGGAACAATAAACCATCTTTTTTAAGTTAAGAGATCTTGGAACAGGCCGCTCTAATAAATCCTGGGTTTTAGAAGTGAGGTACGTGCTGCAGTGCTGAAGTTGTTTGTTCATCTGGAATGTATTAGGATCTTGATTAATACGAAGACATCTGCAATTTTACATAAGAAACAGAGCGGGCAGTTTGGCAATTGCAAATGGAAATTGGGAGAGAAGAGCCAAACCTATGCAAAGTCGCTGTCTAGTCCTCGTTGCCACTGATGTTAATACTAACAATTATTATTGTGGTTAAAAATATACGTACTGCGAAAATGTTTCAATATGAAGGGCCCAGCAGCCAATTTTTCAAGAACCACGCTTCCTTCAAAACTGGTAGCTTTTCAGGCATCTCTATAAAGCAAAAAGCAGTCTTTGTGTGCTTAATCTGATCTCCCAGGTCTCGCACTGGTGGCTGACAGTAGTAATGCTTTTGAAGTTGAAGAATTTACACAGATACAAGACCAGTGTAAGGTAATATCAAGAATCAGCCTGTATCTCTCCAAAATGCAACAGCATAATCTTCTTTAGAGAAGTAGAATGCCAGTCAGAGTCAGATCTTCTGTAGGAATGGTATTTTAAATTTAAGGATTAAAATATTGAACAAGCAAACTGGACAGAAAAGGAAAAAAAAAAAAAAAGAAAGGAAGAAAGAAAGAAAAAAAGGAGCTGAAGTTCAGTGAGGGTGATGACTGAATGAAAGCCTGGGAATTTTGGGGGGATTTGTTTTCTTAAGTAGAGCATTTAGCTATGCAAGTACATAATTTGGTGGAGAAAATAGAACTGTTGTCAGCAGAGTTTGTACAAATTGGTTCCCAGTTAGATTGGGAGGGCCAACAAGCAGAGCATTAATAGATTAATTTCAGGAAGTCACATGCATTGTTAGTAATCCATAAAAGGGCAACTTCTGAACAATTGGAAGTCTCACTCCAAAAAAAATGTTGATAATGTGACTGAAATAATAGATCAGCACTTCTTTCAGTAGAAAAGGGCAAGTTAATTCTTGCCAGAATGGTTGGGAATACAGAAAATGTTCAGTGTTTAGTGCTGAAAACTTGAGCAAAGCAATTTGATCTTCTTGGCATTGAGAGTTTTCAGTCACCTGTAGGGAATGGTGAAAAGATGAGAGGGGCTACAGGGACACATCTGAAAGTTTTCTTGAGTCAGCAATAAGGCAAGACTTCAGTAAGTTCGTAAAATGGAGAGGACATGGGAATCATTCTGATCATTTTGCAAACCATCTATCTCCCTTTCATGACTCCATAAATATCTGTGGCAACTCTTAATAAGGAAATGTAGGATTAGCGAAACAATGCATGTTGGTTAGTTTTCGAGGCAGTTACATCTGGAAGTGAGGAGCCATGCCATATGATCATGCAGCTCTTTACAGACCATCTGCAAGTACTTCTTGGACCTATGACATAGCCATTAAGTGCAGTTCAAGAAGTTGATCTCACTGCACCTGAACACAGTGAGCCTTCACATCCAGCAGCATAAGGAGCCACTGCGGAGCTTATTTTAGCTGAACTGTAGGAGAAACTGTAGAGTTTGTCTGTTAGTGTTACCAGAAATGTTGTTCTTATGTCTTTATGTCCTACATGGTACTGTTGGAGCAGCAGTTGTACCCTGTGAGCTGCTTCCAGCCCATTGGCTAACGGGGATGGAATTGGAGGAGGTCAGTTCCAATGTGGAGCTTGCACCTTCAGACCTCATCTGCAGGCTCTTACATCTGCTCATCTTACAGCCCTTTCTGGAAAAGTGGCTTGAAAAATAGTTGTGTCTTTCTTGTCTAGAATTAGTTAAAGATGTAATTTACATCTCAGGGTCTTCAAGGGAATTTGTGGAAGCAGGTAAATCTTTCTTACTGGATATGCCTTTATATATGTATAAAAATATACTATTTTTCATTTATATGCCAGCTTTCCAAATAGTCACTTCAAGATGCATTTTGTATATGTTAGTGTTAGTGGTTAGGCATTCATATTTGGTTTTTAGAAGTTCCATGAAGATAGTTTAAATTAAAATCACGGAGTGCTTTGAGTGAATGGATATACTTATCTGTGAAAAGAAAGACATTCCTGAGATGCAAAGACTTTTTAAACATAACTTACCAAAGAGAAGGAACTGTCACAGTGGTATATAAACAGGACAGATGGAGATAGCTCCTCGAGGCTATGGGACTTGAGTTAATAAACCTTGAAAAGTTACAATATTTTTTGTTTTGTATTTTCATCGTGAACCCAAGTAATATAGTTCATTTGTTTTGAACATTACACTGGACTCACAGGCATAAGTTTGGTTTTCTTAAGCCCTACATCTAACCAGATCCAGATCAAACCTAAAATAGCAGTCCAATTAAAGTTAATAGTGAGATTCCATTGGCTTCAGTAAAGCCAGAACTTTATTTTGAGATTGTGGATTTTAGTGTATTGCATTATTTGGTAACACAAGTCAAATGAAACGACCATGTGTTCATAAGATTGGCCAACTCTTTTTCTGCTAGTCTCAGTACCTACTGTATGTGCCTGCTAATATTTCGTTGATACAAACAACTCACTAGAAGTTCAGTGTGTTCAGTACATCAGAAGTTCATTATGGCTACTGCACTTAGCTCTTAGATAAACAGCTTAATGCGATGTGGGGAAGACGAGGAATGTAACTGAGCTTGCTACACCTCACAGAATCAGAGTATTTCAGGGGCTGGAAGGGACCTCAAGAGATCACCGAATGCAACCCCCGTCGAGTGCAGGTTGTCAGCAAGGGCACACTGATGGCTCATGGCCAACCTGCTGTCTGTTAAGACCCCCAGATCCCTCTCTGCAGAGCTCCTCTCCAGCAGGTCATCCCCTAACCTTACTGATGCATGTGCTTATTCTTCCCCAGGTGCAAGACAAACCCCAGTGTTAAATTCTTCACCACATGTTAGTAGACACTCATGATGAAGTTAAGTTGGCATTACAGATTATTTTTGCCTCATATAGAATAATCTGAGCTGTTGCAAACCACCCCTTTGGCAGAACACACATTTCCACTTGTGAAGGAAGTCTGCAAATGAAACGATCTCAGTGGCTATTATTTTGTATCAAGTAGAGACAGAGATCTGGAAATTTTCTATGGAAATGGAGTGGTCCAATGTAGGGATGGTAATCTTGGACTAAAGTAGCAGACACTAGAGCCAAGGAACAAAAGCCAGGCATTTTACGTAGAAAAAACAGGGCGAGCACAACCTTTCTGCAGCCATCCCACTTTTTAAGTAGCAGGCTCAGTATTGTACCGCTGCCTTTTAAAATCCAGGCTCCTGACTGAATAAAACTGAGAAAACAGATCCTGCTGTAATAAAAACACATGTAAAATTCCTGGAAATGTTTCCTGTTACAGGCTGCCTGCTTAGCGTAGACTGCCTGCACACTGATAGAGTCAGCGATTGTTTGCTCTGATATTGTTCGTATCCTTTTTTTATGAGGAAGATGAAGATCAGACCAGAAGGTTATCCGTCATCTTTGCAGCCACATTAGGATCAGAAAGAATAAAAAACCTAATAGTCTTCGTTGTATTTCAGGTTGTTTTGATTGGGTTTATGCCCACGACATAAAAAGCCACAAAATACTTGTTTTATTTATTTATTTATTTTTCCTGTCATAGTAGAAGCCAGAGCTGAGCTTTTGCTTTGGGATTCATACAGAGTGGTCCAAAAAATGTCCTGCTGGCCAAATCCAGTCCACAGCGTGATTCTGCCTGGATTAAATTTTTTTGAAGTGACCCTGTGTTGGGACTATAATTTGGCAGGAACAGGATATGCTGACTCCTTGTGATGCTCAGGATGCTCCTAGGGCACCCTTCATCCCCAGCTCACAGCTCCTCAGGCTTGCCTCTGTGTCCATGTTGGAGATGAAGGCTCTTTACCTGGTGGGTCTGGAGCCAAGCCTGGGAGAGTGCCCCAAAACTAGCATCTAGAGCATTTAAGTGGTTGGACCATCTTGGCAAGTGGTCAGTACCTTATTCCAAGATGAATATTTACTTTTTTTCAACAAGAGAGTCTTCTGTTATGTCTTCTCTGTCTTTCTGGGACACGAGAGACCAGGGCAACCGCAGGTTGATTTTACAAAACATAGTATTTTCATTTGGTCTGCTATAAGTTATGTTTGCTGATAGGAAGTCTACAATACATTTTCAGGCATGTAATTCATGTTGAAAGTAGTCATGTTTTAGAAGAGTAAATCTGGTTGTAGCACAAAGCATACAAGACTAAGGAGGAAGGGGAGAAAGAATACTTTGATGATATACACTGAGAGGCTGCCTACTTAATGGGCTTGAAGTAAAGGAGACAGGAAGCATTTTGGGATGTGGAGACACATTTTCAGGTTAGTACAGGATACAGGCCAGGAGCATTATTGACCAACATCGTGTTGTTCTTCCCCAGCAAGAAGGGCCATGATTCCCCATCCCAGTGAAGAATGTCCAGCTAATGTGAACAGTTTGTGTACTTATCTTGGATGTAGACCATTCTGCAGTCATCTGGGATGGACTACTGTAATATGCTCCTAATTGTTTTTCTTGAAATTGATCTGGAGCTTCTTTGGGGTGGAAAGCTAATATATTAAAAAATAGAGTCCAGTGAGTGTAGCTGTTCAAATTTTAATCCCTCAGTTCCTGGGTAAAAGCCTCACGCTCCATGTCCCTGCCTGGCAGTAGCTCACAGTTGGCCATGGCTGTCTTCCTCTCCCTGGGCTGAGACAGACGTGGGCCGAAGGCGAGTCTTTCTTGTCCTCAGTTGTGCAGCTCCCTGCCAGAGCCCCTTGCTGGCTGCCTCTAAGGCAAGCTGCAAGCCCTGTTTATTTCAGTTGGCCTATCCATGACTGTTTTATGGGCTCCCTACCTTTGTTTTTGCATCTGCTACCCTTTTGTTTTTCCCTTTACTCTAACTAGTCAGGAATTGAGTCTTTGGGGGCTGGCAGGTCCCTTTTGAATTCTGTGTGTATAGCATATTGTAACATGCTATTAGATTTTGCTTTCTACTTTTACTGTTTTGCATTTGGCTCTTTATGCTGCTTGGCTTGCAATTGGTGCTTTAGAAAAGATCAAATAAATATATAATCGTGTCAAATCTAATTTTGTCTAAGAGAGTTAAATCCAGTATCCAAATATAGAAGAGTGTGTTTATGGTGAAACTTAGTACTGAGAGAATTAGAAAGAAAGCTCCAATTAGAAAGAAAGCTGATGCCATGCCGTTTGCAATGCCATGTTTTCTTTAAAAGAAAACTTCCACTGTAATTAGCAGGAAAGTACAGCCTAACGGGCAGTGCATTACCTAACACAGAGCTCGCTATTCAGTCCTAGGAATAGATCATGCTTTTATATGCTCCTCTGGAGACCGCCGGTACTGTGAAGTCCAGTATCAGCAAAACAGAAGTCAAAACATGCGCGCAGTCAGGAAATCTTGTACAATGGATGATAAATAGTGATTTGCTTCATTGGCCACTTCAGGAGGAAGTGTGTGAATGTAATCGCGGAATACAATGGCCTCTGCTTCTGCCGTCAAATACTTGGAATGAGTTGTCTGTCATCCACCCGCACAGAAGGATTCAACTGCTACATGCACACATGAACCCATGTAGATTATGTTGTTACTTGCATTATGATGGCTACCAAGGGATCAACAAAAGTTCAGGTCTTTGTTCTAGAAACTACCTAGGAATCAGCAAAAAGACGTGCTTTACCTCATGTTGAGATAAGTCTGATAGTGTTGACCAGGGGAATGGAACAAACAAGTAGGAGGAAGAGGAAGCAGCAGCTAAGCGTGGTGCAAGAAGTAAGGGGCTGAGTTCAAATATTGTCATCAGAAAGTGGTTTATGGGCACCAGTACAGAGGAGTGAACCCAGAGGTAAGATCCTGACACTTTGTTGAGCATTGAGAATCCAGGAAGTTACATGTCATCTATCCAAGGAAGTTCCACTTGTAAAATACTGTCAAAGCCAAAGACATTCAGGGCAGCTTGGTTCTGCAAAACAGTAAAATTATTAATCACTTGACTAAACCACATTAATCAGTACAGCCTAGTAGCAAAGTTATTAATCAGTTTGATGATCTGAGCAATCTTGCAAAGAAATGAGCCTACTCGGAATTTTCAGAGAAAATTCAGAGAAAAGACAGCATGTAACAAAATGACTGGAAACAGTGCTAAAACTCTTCAAAACCAACCTTATCTTTCACCTCACTATTTCTGTTTCACCCATCTCCAACAAGATGGGTGAAACAGATGGGAAGATGTTCTCAAGAAGCCTCAGATGATTAGAGTGAATAACCTGGGGCGTGAAGTGCAGCTGCACACTAAAATGAGGAAGAATAAAATGCAGAGTAGTGAACAAAGTTTGACCAGTATACTTTGGTTCTGGAAATGATAAATAATAATAGCTTGTGGCAGCTGAGTGCTTTATGACAAGAACAAGATGACAGTAACTAACTTGTCCCAGATGAAGCACAAAATCTATTTTTTGGAAATACAAGATGGCTAATTGAAAACTTGTGAGCATCAACAATTCAGGAATACAGAGAAGGGCCTTTTTGTTAGCAGCTAATGGCCTTTGCACTCAGAATGCACACTGGCTGTTTGCACTCTCTAAGGAGCGAAAGGTTTGGCTGTCTTCAGACGTGGGTACCTTTTGTGGCTCAGCAAATCAAAACTTTCAGAAGCTATGGAAAAGGTTCTGCCTTGGACAGGCCACCGCTTTCTATAGCAGGTTGATGACACAGGCTATTGAGTCCTTACAGAGAATTGTTTGTCTTCTGGTTTTAGACGGCTTTAATTCCTCCAAATTGCTCCTTGAATAATAGGAAAAAGGCAATTTGAATTTCAGTGACAGATTGGACATAACAGGTTGCAACTATTAGGTCTAATTTTACCATACTGAGAAATAAAATTGCCTAAACATAAACATCGATCACTGATGCAGTAAATTAATTTGTACAGAAAAAGTAGTTTAACTGCAGTGCACATTAAACATAGAAAATTTTCAAAATTACAGCTCTCTGAATTAATTTGTACACTTGTTTACTTGTTAAAAGCAAAGCATAACTTCTTTTTCTTTTCTTTTCTTTTTTTTTTTTTTTTTTTTTTCCTTCCTTATTGTGACTTCAAATTGTGAAAAGCAAGAACAGTCATTCAGGTTGTCCAGAAAAGAACAAGAGACAGCTCTGCAGCTGTGGATGTAACCTAAGTTCTTTTTTCTGTCTCTGAACACATTAATGGAATTACTAAAGACCTCTTTGAAATACTGTTTAACTCTAGCAAGCAAATTCAGCATTTTAATCGGCCTGAGTTATGTTTTGTTAAGAATTGGTGGTGAGAAGTAATTAAAAAATTTTACGATTTGGTTCGGTGATGAGTTTACATTCAAGTGTGTCCTCAGGCTTATTTAAACTGTTGAAATCTTCCAAAGTGTTTCATAAAAAATGTCACATGCATCTTCTTATTTCTCCTGCCATATCTTTTCCAAAAATCTGCACACGCTACTACCCCAAACTCTAATATGGTGCCTAGAGACTTACCATAGATGCCGGCCAACTTTTCTTCATTCTGGCAACTGCTGTTTATAATATGTTTACTGTTTTATAAAATGAAAAATAGCATGCTTTTCTTATTTTAAGCCACAGCTATAATGCTAGTGTTCATGTACAAGCACAAATGCATGTATAAGCTTTATAAAGGTAGCCTGAGTCACAGCGGAACAGGATCTGCCAATGTGGCTTATTTTGATGGTATCTGGTGTCTACTGTTTTCAAGGACAGTAGTTCGATTCAAACACAATTCTGATAAGTGGCAGGTTTTCATGTCTTTAATGCCCTGACAAGGGCATCACTCTCAAGAGAGGGAGGTGAAACCATTTGGATGAGAATTTCTTCCCCTCTCCTTTGTGCTGACACACCAAGATAATGGACAATTAATAGCGAACCTTCTCTGCAGGGAAAGTCTAGGGTTATCACTAATACAAAAGTGCTTGGGAAGTGTTTGGATACGAAGGGGAGAGAGAAAAAATAGGCATAAAAACTACAGTGCAGGACCAGTGCAAGGCTTAATGTGCAGGTACAGGTTTTTTTCACCAGAAATTATGGTGAATGATTTGTCAGTAGCAGCAGCTGTAGCTTTTTAGACCTGGTTCACTGCTCTTGACATCAAGCAAAGGATGAGAAGAATCTTGCCATTTATATCCTTTCTGGTGGTGAGAAGGCTGGTTGCTATTTCCCGGAGATACCAGCTGGCAGGGCTGGCTGCTCTTAGTTATTATATGTGTCTTGTTGTAAAGTTTACTGCAGCAGGATAGGGAGGACAGGTCTAAACAAACCACTTCTTCACCTTTGCTTCTGCTCCCCCAACAACCTTTTAGGCTCACCTTCAGCCTCGTTGTTCCCATTTGTATCGTATGGGGATTACTTTCCTTTCCTGGCCCTCAGCACTCACATTCCCCTGTGCTTGGGGGAAGGCTGCTTTCTACACAGCAAGTCTGTGCAGCCCACAGTTTTTGCTTTGCTGTGCAATCCCAGCAAGACTCAGTCGCTCCTAGAACAGTCAGCTGCCCCAGGTCACCTGGAGAAGGAGTTGCTGGAGGTTGAAAGTCAACAGGCAAACTGCCTTGGGGATTATTATGGCAGCTGTTTATGCACTGTACCTCTCTGTACCAGATCTAGTGATTGATGCTGTGACTGTGTGCCTCTTCTGCCCAAGTAAACAGAGCAAAGACGTACAACGTTTCCTGAAGTTAGACAAACCAAAGATTAGTCTAAACTGAGCGTGGAACAGGTTAACTGATTTTTCTCTACCCTAAGCTTTCATTTGTCCCTAGCAGCGCTGAGCTGTCAATACAGCGTACAGCTACTGATAAGTATGGGTTCTCCTCAGCCTGGAGAGATCTGTCTGATAAGATAAGATGGCCTTAAAAAAGAGAGAGAGAGAGAAAGTACGTTAAATGCTTTGACTGCAAAATACCCCCTGGTAGCCAGAGATAAGACACCTTGAGCTGCTCGGAAGACCTTAGACAGGATGTAAATGAAGCCAATAGGAAAAAAAAAAAAATCATTTCAAATCCAGCCACTGTTCTGCTCTACTCTTATTTCCAACCCTGACAGCAGAAGGCTTAATTTACTGTATTTCACACAGAGCTTCCATTCTACACTGAGGAAGCTACAAAGGGTTGTTTTAGATATATGCTTTAACAAAGCAGAGATCTCTTTATTTCTGGAGAGGCCTCTATTTCAGACAGTTCATCACGAGTTTCAGCAGGCTTTGATGATGGAAATTATACAGAGAGGAAGGAAAATGCTGCCTTCTGCAAAGAATCTCTACATCTTCCATAAGTAAATTGCCCAGATAAGCCTTTATTACCATTAAGGAGCTGAATAAAGCATATGTATTTTAAATGCAACCCTCACCTTGCAAAATTCCAGAAGGATGGACTGGTGACCTGCAAGATAGGAAGGCAGGTGGGAGATGTGATATTTACAGATGACAGCTTTATAGTAGCATTTGGTCTCCTGACTGTTCTCACCTGGGAAATTCATCATATCCCACTTACAGGCTAGAGCACCTATTATTCAGTGAAAGCCACACATACTAACCTGTGTCTATTGTATGCTGAGAGAGGGCTGTATTGCCTGGCACTGCGATTTGCCTATAGTGAATCATAGAATCATTACAGTTGGAAAAGACCACTGAGATCGTCTAGTCTAACCAAAGAAAGGGTACCAGAGACATGCTGCCCCAAGGTGACAGTACTGCCCAAGAGTAAGCATTTGTGTGCCATTCTGAGCACCAACTTAGCTTAAAAACCAAGGTTATCTTTGCTCAGGGACATCACTTTGAACAGCTGTGCGGCACATCTGCACTAACAGCCAGAACTGGGGGAAAAAAAAAGAAAAAAAAAACCTAAGATGTGATGTAAGTGAACTATAAGAAGCTGAATAGAAATTGTCGTCCAAAAGCAACCTCTCTGGGTTCTCCCCAGTTTGGTCAGTGCCTTTTTTTGAACCAGAAGTTTCTCAGGTATCTGTGGCTTGGCAGTCTCTGTGAACCACCCTAAATTGAGCATCTGGGTGCCCATCACCTTTAATCAGCCTGCTGCTAAGCTCAGGGCACAGCAGGCACTTACAGTAGAAAGTGCTGTGTTCCTGGCTTCCCTATATAGGGGCCAAGTAGTTCGAGTACTAAATGGCACGAGGCCTAGATTCATTCCCTCAGCATCCTGAGGGGATTCAAAGCCCCGTTTCCTGTCTCTAAGCAGAAGGTCCTCAGATCTGCAGGGGTCTCTTCCCATGGAAGCTGGGCTCACTGGAGCAAAGAGCACCATATTCATAGGGCTGGTAGGAGCACATTTGAGAAAGGACTGTTAACCTACTGCGAATTACACTCAGTGCTGGGGCTCTTGCAGACTGGGACTTGCGCTTAGGTTTATTTTTGTTTTTCATCCAGCCACTCTTTAATGTATAAAGAGCCCAGTCCTCTCCTTTCCCAGCTGCATGCCCAAGCTGCGAGGTTGCAGACCTTTTCCTGCTTCCCCTCGGGGCCCCATGAATTCTGCTTTCTTTGCTTCTTAGGCTCCTGGAGACACCCAAGTCCCTTTGCAGATCTAGGTCCAGGAGTTTTCACCTGTGTAAATAAGACCGCCACCACATCTCTGTCATTTGAAGAAATAAGCAGTTCTGTGTTTATTTACTGTATTTCATTCTAGCACACTGTAAAATAACACCGCTATGTTTTTGAAAGCGTTAAGTGACAGCCTTGCTTTCTCTTGATCTTCATTCCCTTTTACTTTCCATTTCCTATAAAAAATGTTGCAATCTCTTTCCCTGGGTTTCTTTCAGATGTGATTATTTACTCCTTTCTTTCTTCTCGCCTCACATTCCTTTCTTTTTGTTTCCCACCCCTTGCCTTCCTTTTTTTTTTTTCTTTGTCCTACTTTAGCCCCCATCCAAAATGTATCTTGCTGCTGTATTTCTGGTCTTGAGGCAATGAAGCAATGAATTGGTATGGTTAAAATAGAGGCACAGGTGGGAGGGACAGGCGCAGGCTGAGTGTGAGGTGCACCCCCCCCAATCCCTGCAGACTTTCATGATTAAACTCTAGATTAACAGAAAGAAGGGCGATATTCAAATGAGAACCCAAGGTGGTGCTTGGCATCTCACGGGTTTCTGCCTGCAAATGCTGCTCAGGGGCTCCATCTTTTGTCTGAGCCTCCAGCTACGGAGTTTTTGACAGGCTGCCCATCTCCTCTCAGGGCCTGGGGGCTGGGTAGAAACGGGGGCTTGGAAGGCAGCTTTGAAGTAGGGTGTGAGCCTCTGGATTGTTTGATTTTGGAAAGGAAGGAAAGAAAGGAATGCTTTGCTGACTTCGGACACACTTCTTATATTGTAACCTGTGAAAGAAAGCAGCAGCCAATTCAGTTTAATACCTGTATGCCATTGGAGAATTACCTTTATGACCAAAACCATGGTATAGGGTCTCTGAGGCTTCAGTGTACTTCTGCAGCTTTCAGGAGGAGCTGCAGTTCAGGGAAAAATTGGAAGGACAGAGTTTCTTGGTCTTGTCAATGGGGGAGAGCATGACCCTCTGAAAGGAGAACGCATGAGAATTTACTGGTGTCCAGTGAGGAGCCTGAACTCTTGTCCTCTAGTCGTGTGTTCTTCTTAGTAAGCAGCACAAATACTGTTATCAGCACATATTATAATGATTATTTTCTACTACAGTACTGATTAACCGAATCCCTACTTTTGGTACATGAGGTCGTTAACATACAGATTCTTAGGAGACCGCTATTATGTGCACGTTTACTAGAATATTTCAATAGGTTTTCTGCTCTCCAATTATCTTGATTCTAAATGTAATTATTCTCAGGGTGATTTTTCCTGACCCTAGCTTCAGATGGAACAAGCCTGGTGGTCTCTGACTCATACCGTACAAACAAACAACTACTAAGAGAAACAGCAACTTAACAGCGGAAGAAGTACAGTGTAAATGTGTTTGTCACATTGAAGCAGTGGACAAATGAGCTAATTTGAATCGCTTAGTGCTTGTACAGTCACAACAAAACAACCCCTGTAAATTAATTGTGTGACATGTGATTCCCAATTATGTAAAGCAGTATAATAAGCTTTGAGGATGGTGACTGCCATTAGTTATATGTAGAGGACTGTGGAAAATTACTTATTCTTTCTCTTTGCCTTGAGAGGCACAAAGTACAGGCTTCCTCAAACAAACGGAGGGTAGGTAGGTAACTGTGTGTTCTCCTAGTTGCAAATTGGGTTTTGTGTGTGATCTGAAAGGTGAAGCAAGATGCGAACTGCTTACATTTTCTTTAATTTGGCTGTAGAAGACGGAATTCATTGGGCTCCGTCTGTTCAAATGATCTTTAAGCAACAACTGAGGAAAACATTTACGCTCCTCTTTACATATGTAATAGTAATATATCTTGTGAAGAAGACATAATGGAACTGGAGGCTTAGGTTACCTTAGGAGAGCGATACAGGAATGTTAACTAA
This sequence comes from Chrysolophus pictus, assembly GCA_037305975.1. Lineage (NCBI taxonomy): Eukaryota > Metazoa > Chordata > Aves > Galliformes > Phasianidae > Chrysolophus > Chrysolophus pictus. The sequence continues at coordinate 50,453,013 of CM074577.1, read as the reverse complement.
TGTTGTCTAAGCACTAAAGGCATTTTATTAAAGCAAGCAGGTTTTTCCTGGGAGGTATTAAAGCATCTTATTTGTTGTTTCTCGGAGCCGCCTTTCTTATGAAATTTAACATGGGGAAACCTCCCTGCCAGCTGTCTGGGTTTTGTTGATCAGGAACCCCTGTATGTTCTTGCCCCAGTAATCTTAACTGTTAATGCATTTAATTGGTATTCCCAAAGTAGTTTTGAAATATTGATAGATTTTAAAAACATCTGTAAATTATAAATAATTTTTAAAGTTCACGTTTCTCTTTTGAATGCCCATTACAGAGTATTACTTTTCAAGCCATTTAATAAGTTATGAGACAAATGAGGGAGTTTAATGTGGGGTCACTGATGTGAAAAAAATGTGATGGTTATATTAAAGTTGCAGTTTGGAGTTTTTCCAAAACTGTGTGTCTTTCTATAGAAAAAAAAAAAAAAATGGAGAATGTGATATAATGATATATATCTTATTTAGAGTTACTTTAAGGGTAGGTATTCTCTGCAAATTCTATTAAAATCTTCAAAATCATAGTTTCTTTTAGTGGCATGTATGTTAGGACATGGCTGAAGCCATGTTAATGCCTAAATGCTATGCTTTGATCTTGTTACTTAGATATATTCCACACACTGCACCATATTGTTTTATTTCAGTAATATCCAACCTCTTCATTTTCTATTTGTTCACACCTGCATATTCCCTTAAGATTGCTTATCTCATTTTCAAGGTAGCCCTGTAGACAATTAGTGGTGATAGTAATATAAAATGTGTCCGGCTCTAAAACCTGAAACAGCCATTACAAGTAAACTATATGATATATAATAACCACTTCACTCAATTACCTGCACAAAAATGCAAAGATTTAAAGCTGTGGAGATCTATCATACATCCAGTTAACTGACCTACCTATCTGCTGCTTAGTCCTTCCTTTCCTATCATTTGAATTCTATCTTGTAATTTGTTATTGGGTAAAATGGCAAAGCTGTATGTTGTCCATTCAAACATTTCAATACGTATATGAGCACAGCTGCATGTGTACAGTTTTGTGTGGACAGCTCTTTGGTTGGTGGGGAGAAAACAAGTAACATCTACACCATGATTCAATGCATACATTGAATACACATTCATACACATTCATCAATCTATTGCATGAGAAGGATATATTATTAGATGTGTTTATGTTCTGCTGCTTGGCATTTGTCATTTCAAGTATCCATTCCCTTCCAGTGTATCCACTGTTACAGATTTTTTCCCTTTCTATGTGGTACTTCAGATTGGGTCCTGTAGGATTGAATATGACCAGTCTGCCGTTACCACTAGCTGGGGAAACCAGTAAGAGAGTTTCTGTAGGGCTTGGAGCTGGGGGGTGTCGATCAGCTGAATGGCTGTGCTTTCTCCTTGGTTGAGTCCATTCTCTTCAGCTTTTTGCCAGCTCTGTGTTTCAGAGTGGAGGAAAAAGGATTTTTCTTGCAGGATGGCTCAGACCTGGGAGATACGAGTTCTGCTTCCTCCCTTGCACAGATTACATTTGTAACCTGAGGCAAACTGCTCCACTTTTCTGTGCTCCAGTTACATGAGCAGCAAAACAGGGAAAACAGAAAACTTCTTTTTATGGGATAGTGAGAATATTAATTAATCTGTATTTGTAAACTCTCCTCTATCAGAGGAATGTTATATACTATGATGCATAAAGATTTGATGACATTTTCTCCAGGAAGGTGACCATTTGTCTAGAGGCAGCAAAAATATGTTTAAATCCTACAGTAAAATAAGGCACGATAAAGCAAGTGCCCGAAGCGTATTCCAACCAAAACGTGCCTGTGTCATAAACCTTCCTGGTGACTAAATAATGTTTTTCTGAAGCGGTACTGTTATTTCAGTCAGCAGCACTAGGGAAAAAATCGCATTTAAGACTTCACAACTACTGAGGTTGGCACATGAGCGGCTGGCTGTGAACTCCACAGAGGTGCTTTTGTGCTTGGATGCTCCCCCTTCTTCCCTCCCCCTTCCATGGGATAACTCCTTCTGGTATTACTTCACTTTTCTGTTAGTGAGCACTTTCCCCCATAAATATGACTGAACAGGTGTTACTCTGCTACTAACTGAGTTTCCAGCTGTCCTCCTCCAGCACAGACCAGGCAAAATCTGTTGTTTAGTCCTATTAGACAGACTAGAGAACTATCAAGCCTGAGATGGAGGTCTTCCTTGCAGGATATGGTAGTTTTGTTGCCAGAAGATGGTCAGGAAGGCCTGGCTGGCTAACAAAGACAGTCCTTCAGCTGCTGGGTGTAGTTCCAGTTTTGCATCCCCTTTGGCAGCAACACAGAGACTGCTGCAGTGTGGCCAGCCAGCAAAATTAGGAAATAAGGACCTCTTTTATTTACTCAGGCTGCTGAATCATGGGCATTTCTGTCTGCTTGGAGAAAAGTCAGGCAGCTCTACTTTCCACTGGAAGTCTCAGGAGTGCTTGGTACTTTCATCTCGGAGTGTTCGCACACTTGTTTTAATGTGCTTTATGGAAATGGTGAAACTCAGCAAGTACAGTTGGTGGAGAAAAACATCTGCACTAACTATTCACACACATTTGCATCTTTAAATAGACTTTTAGGACTTTTAGCTGATTTCCAGTGAAGTTTTTCGGTTGCGAGTGCTAGAGCTTTCTTAGAGGCAGTGAGTGTGAAGTGACTGGTTCCAAAAATTAAAAATTTACATGGACACGTTAAGTGCATCACACTGAAACTCGGAATAGTTGCCATGACACAGAAAAAGCATTTACGGTAAGTAGCACTTAGTGAGTGGCAAAGGATAAAGAATACGTCGATACAGAAAATATATTTTAAAACTCCATAAACACTCTGTGGTGTACCTGGAACCCTCCCCTGCCCCCAGATAGTTGTATGCCACTCCTGGGGACTTGTATCTGAATTTCATCTAGAGTATTTGAAAACAGCTTGTGATAACATTTAAAGTCAGTATTTGTAATGTTGACATAGCTCAGTGGGTAGGTGTCTGCTGATTTATATGCACATGGATGTATGCAGAGTAGCAGCAAACTGTTCGTGTTTTCTATCAGAGTGACTGACAAAAAGGGGTTGGGAGTCTTTTATCTCATAGTCAGGCCAAGCTTCACCCCCCAGCAGGTCTGTGTGAAGTGCCCTTGGAAGGGGAAGGGGTGGGGTCCCCCCATCCAAGCTTAGAGCCTGTTGCTGCTCGCTGAATCCCACCTTGTGAACACAGCCTCAGCACGTGGTGGCACATGATGGACTATAGCCATCTAGAAATCAGTGGTTGCGTGTGGTGCAGCATTCTCATGGGGAAAGGGTTAGATCTGCTGTCCTCAGATCCATTTCTAGACAGCCCCTCAGCTCATATGTGAGTATGGGGAATGTTGTGAGTCCATACTGCACATCATTTACCACGCTCACATTGGAGTCCATACAACAAAAGCCAATCTGCAGCAAGGCATTCCCCTCATCAGCAGGAGAAAGGACCCTTCATAGATAGTCGGTGGCCTGCAGCCCTGCCGCAAGCCCTTGATGTGAGTGCATGCAAAGGCCCTCCTTCTGGAGCAGCAGCCACCTGGGGGGAGACCGGGAAGCCATGCTGGCCGCCCTGTGACACTCATGCACAGGAAAATCCTGTTGTCCTCCACGATATGCTGTGCAGGGTTCCCCAGGCCTGGCTGGGAGGAAGCGGTTCTTCAGGAGCACAGAAAGGTCAGATTTTCAGATTTCAAGCAATATGAATGGACGCTTAGCTAGTGGTTTGCTCTCTTCCTTTTTGCTTTAAGAAAAGTGCTGTGCAGTATTAATGTGTGCTTGGATTAAAAACCCTAACAGCAGTGTGACATGCAGAAACACTGGTGTTTGCTGGCTCTAAAGTAAGAACTGGCTCTGTGCTGTAATAACACCATTCTTCCTCCACTATTTTTTTTAACCTTGTATAAAAGCTAAAGGAGAGAACCCAAGCAAATGAGGAGAATTGGATGGGGGAAAAGGAGCTCCCATTGCTTGTCCTGTGGACAAGCTCAGTGCTCGATCGCAACCCTGCTGCCAGTCCAATGTCCCACTGGGGCTCACAAACCAAAGGGAATAGTTGTATAAGAGGTAAAACCAGGCAGGCAGTGGCCACAAGAAGAAAGTGATTTAGTACTGTGTCAGTGATAATGCACCATTTATAATGCTTACTATATATTCCTCTAAACATTTATACAATAATACATCATTTTTGAATGGGATATACATTTTAATACTAAATTTGGTTACAAAATATGTGGCCTAGGCAGTTGCAGGCTATTTTTCCTTGTTCAGTTGCTTGACATAAATTTCTGTTTATCATCTGGCAACGTCCATATGTAAGAAATATATTTGATTTTTAAAGGACAGAAGCTTTTCCACTTAAGAAGCCTGGCTGAAAATGTTCATTTGAAATAAAATGTAACAAAAGTTAACGTTTTTTTCTATGAGTAATTTTTCCAGTGCTATGATCATTTCCAATTTTAGAGTCAAACCCAGCAATTTGAAAGGGCTGTACACAGATTTGCATCAAAAGTCTCCCATGAATATTCCAGTCATTAATGTACCAACTTGAAAACTCAACTGTCTGGTATCATTTAGTAACTATGACAATAAGTAATGTTGCTGTAGTACACTGCAGATGATAGTACTTTTGTTGGAGGAAAGGAATTTTTGTTTATTTTTTTTCTTAACAAAACTGACACCTTCGCTTTCAGTTCAAATTTGGGTTGCTTAAGCTTGGGATTGCTTTTTTATTTAAGTATAACTAGTGTAGATTCATACATAGATAAATGCAGATATGTACTGGGGTACGTGTGCCTATGTGTGTGCATGCGTGAGAAAGGTGAGTGCATTTTGTGAACCTCCCCCCCTCTTCAAGAGGTAAACAAGAGGGTAAAAACCATGGAATTTCAGATTGTGCTGAAAAGCATTGTGTCAGTGGGCAAGGATCCAGGAATGGTGTTTGGTTGTTTTCTCAGAGTTCGATGGTTACCATCTGGCATTGATAGGGAGATGGTGTTGTCATCAGTTTCGAGATGCAGGAAAGAAATGAATACTCATCTGTTTCCTGTGGATAAGCAAGACGTTGATCATCTAGTAAAATCTTGTTACCTTAAAGAAAACAGGCTTGGAATTTGTTTACATAATGTACACCAGCTCCAATTTTTATGTTAGTCTAGTAGTTTCTTTGAGAGAAGGATGGAGATGTAAAGAAACAGCATTTTTCAAGAGCACCCTAAGAAAGACATTTTTCAAATAGGTTTATCTTGTCTCTGCTTTATTACTGTAATTAATTTTACTTTTCAAAGGAAGAAAACCACCAAGTGTTACCCATGGAATGGAATAAAATGATTATTTGATTTAGAGTGGTCTTTCAAGCATTCTTTAGAGTTGTGGTCACTGTAGCATTGTAGTTCATGCTTAAAACAAAAGGTGTAAATACTGTAGAGCACACCTGGTTAAAAAAAGACGAATTATGACTTGCCCTGTGTAAAGGTGAGATTATATCACGGATAGCTAGTTTAGTTTATTGTCTGGCTAGCATTCCTGTTTTGTCTTTTCCTTGTTACTCATAAATCTTTCAGCTTTTATCATAATTGTTTATCATTTTTCCTGTTTCCAGTTTTCCACAAGTTGGTTTGTCTGTGATCACCTCACAGTACAGGCTCTGCTAGACAAAGGAAGTTCAGCTGGCTGAGGCTTTTGCAAAAAGGAAGAAATGGTGGGCAACCTCTTGAACTTGAAAAAGGAAAAAAAAATGCTGTTCACATTTGACCCTTGTGAAACTTTCTAATTTTCCGTCAGCTTGGCTGTTGGTTTGTTAGTTTGTTTTGAACATTTGATGATCTAGCTGCCAGCTTTCAGGAACTGAATTGCGTAGTTAGTGGAGAAATCTGGTTGCACTTTATTAGAGAAAATGTTACCGTTTATACTGTTGCCCGGTTCCTTCTCTGTAATTTTTCGTATTAGTGTTTTGAATAACACTCAAGACTCTCTCACTAATAGCCTACATTCAAAATCAAGAGAAAAAAAAAAATGAGACAAAGCAGAGGGAATTTTTTTTATTAAATATTAGGAATGTGGGTTGACTATATTAATTTTAAATCATTCCTGTAATATTTTCTCCTTTCCTTTGACTCTTCAGATGCTCACATAATATGCAAATCATTTTCCAATGGATACAAAAGAAACATTAAGTATATTAAAATCTGCATTTTAATAAATGTGTCAGTGTATAATACATATTCTGCAACTGAGAAAAAATGATAAAAAAGCAATAAAAAGGTAATATAGGCACAGAACTATTTAATAACTTTTAATGTTTTACAGTCGGATAAAAATAAATGTAGTCTTGAAGCTGTTTGATACAGGTTTAAGAAGTACCCTAGTCTGAGTTTAATACGTTTTGGCTCTTTAGGAATAGCAGGTCTGTGTTGTTCGTGTGCATCTGATATCTCCTTTGACCTGCAGGGATTAAGCTTGTGGACATGTTTCTTTTTCATTTCAGATGGAGTGGATGTTGAGGATGACCCCACTTGCTCATGGCCAGCATCATCACCTTCCAGCAAGGACCAGACTTCCCCAAGCCATGGAGAAGGTTGTGATTTTGGTGAAGAGGAAGGAGGCCCAGGGTTGCCCTATCAGTGCCAGTTTTGTGACAAATCGTTCAGCCGCCTCAGCTACTTAAAGCACCACGAGCAAAGTCACAGTGACAAACTCCCTTTCAAATGCACATATTGCAGTCGTCTCTTCAAACACAAACGAAGCAGGGACCGCCACATAAAGCTTCATACGGGAGACAAGAAGTATCACTGCAGCGAGTGTGATGCAGCATTCTCAAGGAGTGATCATCTTAAAATTCACTTAAAGACTCATACGTCCAACAAGCCATATAAATGTGCCATTTGTAGACGTGGATTCCTGTCATCTAGTTCGCTGCACGGCCACATGCAGGTTCACGAGAGGAACAAGGATGGCTCTCAGTCTGCTTCCCGGATGGAGGACTGGAAAATGAAGGACACTCAGAAGTGCAGTCAGTGTGAAGAAGGCTTTGATTTTCCTGAAGATCTTCAGAAGCACATTGCGGAATGTCACCCTGAGTGTTCTCCTAATGAAGACCGATCTGCTCTTCAGTGTGTTTATTGTCACGAACTCTTTGTAGAGGAAACGTCTCTGGTGAATCACATGGAGCAGGCTCATAATGGTGAGAAGAAGAATTCATGCAGCATTTGCTCTGAGAACTTTCACACTGTGGAAGAGCTGTACAGCCACATGGACAGTCACCAGCAGCCAGAATCATGCAACCACAGCAACAGCCCATCATTGGTAACTGTTGGCTACACCTCAGTCTCAAGTACCACTCCAGATTCCAATCTCTCTGTGGATAGTTCCACAATGGTGGAAACGGCTCCCCCTATACCAAAAGGCCGTGGAAGGAAGCGGGCAGCTCAGCAAGTGCCAGATATCACTGGTCCTTCAAGTAAACAGGCAAAAGTTACCTACAGCTGCATTTATTGCAACAAACAGTTATTTTCCAGCCTTGCAGTTTTGCAGATACACCTGAAAACTATGCATTTAGATAAACCTGAACAAGCCCATATCTGTCAGTACTGTTTGGAGGTATTGCCATCTCTCTACAATCTGAACGAACATCTTAAGCAAGTCCACGAAGCTCCGGATCCAGGGCTGATTGTTTCCACCATGCCTGCCATGGTGTACCAGTGCAACTTCTGCTCTGAAGTGTTCAATGACCTCAACACTCTTCAGGAACATATCCGATGTTCTCATGGATTTGCCAACCCTGCTGCTAAGGACAGTAATGCGTTCTTTTGTCCCCATTGCTACATGGGGTTTCTTACAGATTCTTCTCTGGAAGAGCATATTAGACAAGTCCATTGTGATCTTAGCAGTTCCCGTTTTGGTTCCCCTGTGCTCGGAACCCCAAAAGATCCAGTAGTGGAAGTGTATTCTTGTTCTTACTGTACAAATTCTCCAATATTTAATAGCGTTCTTAAATTGAACAAGCATATCAAGGAGAACCATAAGAACATTCCTTTGGCACTGAATTACATCCACAATGGAAAAAAATCCAGAGCCATGAGTCCCTTATCTCCTGTAACGATTGAGCAGACCTCTTTAAAAATGATGCAGGCAGTTGGAGGTGCTCCTCCTCGTCCTGCAGGTGAATATATTTGTAATCAATGTGGTGCTAAGTATACTTCCTTGGACGGTTTTCAGACTCATTTAAAAACACATCTTGATACTGTCCTGCCAAAACTGACCTGCCCTCAGTGCAACAAGGAATTTCCAAATCAGGAGTCTCTGCTGAAGCATGTTACCATTCATTTTATGATCACCTCAACCTACTACATCTGTGAAAGCTGTGACAAGCAGTTTACTTCTGTGGATGACTTGCAGAAGCACCTACTAGACATGCATACATTTGTATTCTTCCGCTGCACCTTGTGCCAAGAGGTTTTTGACTCCAAAGTCTCTATCCAACTACACTTGGCTGTGAAGCACAGCAATGAAAAAAAGGTATATAGATGTACCTCTTGCAACTGGGATTTCCGCAATGAGACTGACCTACAGCTTCATGTTAAACACAACCACTTGGAGAACCAAGGCAAAGTGCACAAATGCATCTTCTGCGGTGAATCCTTTGGTACAGAGGTGGAGCTGCAGTGCCATATTACTATGCACAGCAAGAAGTACAACTGCAAGTTCTGCAGCAAAGCTTTCCATGCCATCATCCTGCTGGAAAAGCACCTAAGGGAAAAGCATTGTGTTTTTGAAACAAAAACTCCGAACTGTGGAACGAATGGGGCATCTGAGCAGGTTCAGAAGGAAGAAGTGGAGCTCCAGACCTTGCTGACAAATAGCCAGGAGTCCCATAACAGCCACGATGGCAGCGAAGAGGATGTGGACACATCTGAGCCTATGTATGGCTGTGACATTTGTGGAGCAGCTTACACCATGGAGACTCTCCTGCAAAACCACCAGCTTCGAGACCACAACATTCGACCTGGAGAAAGTGCCATAGTGAAGAAAAAGGCTGAACTCATTAAAGGGAATTACAAGTGTAATGTGTGTTCTCGAACATTCTTCTCTGAAAACGGGCTCCGAGAACACATGCAGACACACTTGGGACCAGTAAAACATTACATGTGCCCAATCTGTGGCGAGCGGTTTCCATCTCTTCTGACTCTTACTGAACATAAAGTCACACATAGTAAGAGCCTGGACACCGGAAACTGCAGGATTTGCAAGATGCCTCTGCAGAGTGAGGAGGAATTTTTAGAGCATTGCCAGATGCACCCTGACTTGAGGAACTCTTTGACAGGGTTCCGCTGCGTGGTGTGCATGCAGACTGTGACCTCCACGTTGGAACTGAAAATCCACGGCACATTCCACATGCAGAAAACTGGAAATGGTTCTGCCGTGCAGTCTACGGGGCGCGCACAACATCTCCAGAAACTGTACAAGTGTGCTTCTTGCCTGAAGGAATTTCGTTCAAAACAGGATTTAGTGAAACTTGACATCAATGGTCTGCCATATGGTCTGTGTGCTAGCTGTGTTAATCTCAGTAAAAGTGGTAGTCCAAGTGTCAACATCCCTTCAAGCAGTAACAGACAAGGCATGGGCCAAAATGAGAACTTGAGTTCCATTGAGAACAAAAGCAAGGCAGGGGGACTGAAGACTCGATGTTCTAGTTGCAATGTTAAATTTGAATCAGAAAGTGAACTCCAAAACCATATTCAGTCAATCCACAGAGAGCTTGTTCCAGACAGCAACAGTACACAGCTGAAAACACCACAAGTATCTCCAATGCCCAGAATCAGCCCCTCCCAAACTGAAGAGGTAACCCTTTTTATTTTGCTCTTGACACCTTCCATCCTTTTAGAAAAAATCCCCCTTTTTTCAAGTCGTTTTGTCACTTGTCATGAAATTCTTAGGCTGAACCATGTTACATTTCCATCTGTAGCTATTAGCTAGTAATTACTTGCTTCTTGATATGCCTTACATCTTGGATTGAATTGTGCGGAATAGGACTAATTCCAGTCTCCCTAGGATATTGTCTTCTGTATCACTGAGGAGACCTATCTTCATGCCAGCACAACTGAGATCTGGAATCTTACCCTAGCTCTGTTAATGCGTTGGAATCCCCAGCTAGGAGTTGTGCTTACGGCAGGGAGCATTAATGACAGAGGAGTAGAACGCAGTGAGCCAAAATGCTGGCATAAGGGGTAGATTTTTAAAAAATATTTGTGAACAACAAACTGCGGTTGGTTTTTTTCTTTGCAAATTGTGTTGTAGACATTGATTTTCTCACTTACAGCATATTTGGATTAAATAGAAGTGCAACACTAGCCTAAGGTAAACTGGGAAATGCGTCCTTCAGAGGCAGTTCCTTGTTTTACTTTTCTTTCCATTCCCGATGAACAGATTTTGATGTTGCTGGAGCACCTAGTGCCTGATGAATGAAATCCTGTTCATGCAGTGTAACTTAGAAAATAAATCTACGTTTCAGAAAAAAACAAAGGGTCAAACTCTTAAAAGATCTCATCTGCTTTCTCAGACTCAAGTGACCAAGAAATAATGGCTGTATGGGGAGTAGAAGGGGAAGGTAAGGGAGTCATTTACTGACTGAAGGGAATCTGCTTTATCTCTGATCTTCAGAAATATTAGCAATAGAATGACTGAGAGTTAGTATTTTAGGCATGGTATTTTGCATAATAACCTATTATATATAGTTCAGGAAGCTTTAAAACACAGCACACACAAATTAAAAGAAATAATAGCTTTTGTTTCTATAAAGCTTATAACATGTAATGGTGCAAGTGTGTTGTAACCCTTCACTGTGAATGCATATGGATATCCTGTGGTTAAAGAGCTGCTCTTCCGTCTCTTTCATCACTCCCTATTTGTGAGCCCATCTGTTGGGCAAGAAATCTCTTAGTCTGTCACCCAGTAGATATGTGCAAACTGGAGGGTAGGGGGGAGACAGAGAGAAGGTGGAGTGATGCATGAGGATGTATGGTTCAAGAGGAAAGTGTGGAGTTACTGAGAACATAGCTGGGAGGAGGCCACTGAAGCAGCACAGGACCTGGTGTGTTACCAAGAGGAACACTCCAGCTGGGAGATGAAAGTGTAATACCAGTCAGGATGCATCCACCAGAGAGTGACTCCATGCTTTTATGGCATCTGCATCTCCAGTGTGCAAACTGGGGGTGATAGGTGATGCTTGGGAAATGGGATGTGTTGCATACTTAATGGGAGGAGCAGTTTGTTAGATTGAGAACTGCAAGTCTAAGGAAAACATTTTCAAAGAGGAGAGAAGAGGAGTGGCTCCCATTATTGTACTTTTAGGTCACTGATGGTCCTGTAGTATTGCTGCTGAGTAGGAATCACCGAATGACCAGCTACAAACTTTTGATAGATTCACAATCATCCTATTTGCTTTTATCTTTTCCCAAAAGACTGCTTGATATTTCTCTTCCCAGTCATTCTGGAAGCCAATTCCTGCTACCTCAAGCATGAACAGAATCATACATGTTAAGACAGTTAACAAGATAACGTGTTGCCAATTTGACTTTCTCTTGCTTGTAAACTAAGGAAAATGAGATATAGGCATTCTCTGCAGTGATATAAGGTCAGTTACCTTCAGTGTCCTCAGGGAATTTTCTTGTACTTGGATCAGGTATAATCAGAGTTTTTATATCTTCTGATTGGTCTCATGTTTCTTTTCTTGCTTTTTTCATTTTTTATCTTAGAAATGTATGTAAGATGAAAAAGCCTTTTAAACTACATCAAGATTTTTGAGTAGCATTTGCATGCTTCCGAATCACCATTTGCCTTCTGCCTCCATTCAGAGCTCTTAAACTGATTTTTCAGTGCCTGTGGTTTTGTCTTCACATGTGTAACCTAGGCTTTCAGATTCTTTTCTCGTGGGAGGCAAAAAGCTATCAAGTTCCTGATAAAGCATTAGTACTTCTGGAAACTATAAATGCATGTTTATAAAATCTTGAAAGATAATTTAATTTTCTAACAGATATTATTTCAAATATTTGTAGTGATGCGAATGTTAAAGCAATGAGAATCAAAATTCAAAGTGGTAATGCAAAGATGTTCAACACTATAGATTTGTTATCCAGGCTGAGAGAAATGAAAACATAAGCGTATAACACAAACAGTAAAAACAAATTGAGTTTCTAAAATTTATTATTAGTAAGTGGCTTTGGTCCTGCACTGGAAGAATATTTGTCAAATTGAATGAGGTACTGAAGAAAGCTATTTAAATGTGCTATTTTGGAGAAATTTTCAAGAACAAAAAAAATCATTACATTAAGGAGTGAAGGTTCCATTTGCATTATTTATAGTTGTTGGCTTGAGTTGTCGAGCTTCAAGTAAATAATAGTTCACTTCAGAAGCAAGAAAAATATAAAGTAGTTATCAGACAATTAACAGTACTGAATACCCTTTGTTACTCAGTTAAGAGATGACTGTGCTAAGAGTGCTAGAAGATACCTTTTTAAGATAAAAGAACATTAAACACATGGTTTCTGCCTTCTTGGCAAGAAGAAGGTCAAGTATTCTTATGCTTAAGCTAGAACACTTTCCTTTTTAGTCTGTACAAAATAACGTGATAGGATGTGATTGTACTATTGTCTTCAGACAGACAGACTTGAGACTTGAACAATTCGACTGTGGATAGATAGCTATTGAAAGAGCTTTTAAATTAGTAAACCCCTAATTTATTCTTTGAGCTTAATGAGATGCTGAATTCAGGCTGTAGATTTCTTGTAAAAATCCTAAATTATTGCAAGTATGCTGTTAGGCTAGAATAATAATCTTGGTGATACTTAATGTTTAAACGTGAAGAACAAGGTTTAATGTGGTAGTGAATTGAGAACTAGACAGATTATTTTCCTGTCACTCGTGTGCTTCGGCACCTCGGACAAATCCACTTGAACATCTCTTCCTCGCTTTCCTTATTGAGAAAATAATTTTGATAGTTTCTGAAAATGCATTGCCATGCTTAATTACAATACATTTTCTGCAAAGGACTAGGAAGATAAAAAGCAGTGTTCAAGAAAAGATGTGCAGCTTTGCCTCTTTTGCTCTTCTTCGGTGTGTTGCTGTGCACCTAAAGAGAGAACTGCTGGCACAGCAGAAAGGTGTGCCTTTTCTTTTTAAGCTTCACAACTTCTGTACACTCAGAACCATACCAGCATAACAGTTCAATAATAATTATACTGCTAATTGCTTAGCAGGCAGGGGAGGAGGGTGTGGACTTTATACCAACAGTTCATTGGTAAAGCTAATCTGGTGCTAGTGTGTCATTGTGAGCCACTGTGCTCGGTTTGGGGTCCTGTTGATAACATCCAGAGTAGATGCTCAGCAAGCATAATTGCTGCTATAAGTAGCTAAAGTTATGTATCACTTTTTTTCATGAATGTGAAGCTCATATGAATACTGTATTACCTGTGGCAATGCAGACAGTCCTTCATTAATAATACAAGGACATTCTGGGTTTTCTGGTCCTGAGAAGAGAAGGGGCAGTGCAAGCACACTGCTAAATTACCGCAGGAATAAAGATGTTTATCTAGGTGTTGCAAAAGACTTACAAAAATTCACTGTAGCAGAGAATCAAAGTGCTGAACAAAGAAGAAAAGAACTAGCAACAGTGAAGCCAGCTGAAGAACGGCAGTGAGAATGTGGGGCTGCTCTCTGTCCAGTTGTGGTAGCACAGAGCAGTATGCCAGGGTGGGCATGTCCCAGCAAGGAGCACCTAACACGTCACAGCACCATTCTGGAAGGAGCCATAAAGGTGCAGACTGACAATGAGCTCATGGAAATGGGAGTCACAGAATTCAGGTGCTGAAGAGCTGGTGGCTCACTGAATCTCAAGATATCTGACCTCAGATGAATCTTGAAATGGTATCTATGGGAGCACGAATGGCATTCAGGTAGGTGTACTGTTTTACTTTTACTTTTTTTTTGCCCCTCTTTATTCATGGGCATTGAATCTACCTTTCTTACTGTTCCTCCCCTCCATTCCCCAAGACTGCCAAACTCACAAAGACATAACAGGAACTGCCTTTCAAAGTAGTTGGTTTGTTTCAACATCAGGTACTGGCAGTCAGAAGCAGAAAGAAGAGAGGAAAAACTAAGCAACCAGAAATGTTCCCAAATGCATGCTTCTGGCAGGGCAAGCAACTGCATTTTAGCAACATAAATCACTGTGCTTTTAACTGAAGAAATGCTTTGAAATCAATACTCATGCATTTAATTGAAATACATAAAGAAATTAAAATAATCCTCCTCATCAGCAATCCAAGCTGATCATTTGAACTACAGGATTTTTGTGGATAAGCACATAGACTTGTAATGTAAACATTGGGTTTCCTGTCAGTGAATCCATGCCCGTGATTTTCATGCTGGATTTTGGATTCAGGGATGGAAAAAGGTAAAGAAGGTTTGTTGCTGGCACAAAGATTTGTATTTGAAAGAGTTTGTGGAAGTAATCTGTAGCAAACATATTTTCTGCTTCTGGAGTTTCAGAACGAGCTCGCTAAAAATACAGCTTCACCTTCTGGCATCATTTTGACATTGTTTTCATGAAGATAATATGTAGCCATATGTATTTTTAGTAAGGGCTACTCTGTTTTTCTAGACACAGAAGGCCACCTTCACATTACCATACACTCTAATTTCTGGTAGGACCACTGCCATGGAGTGGCTGACAAGATAGCATTCTCCTTCTCTTTGTCTTTACACTTTCAGTAGTGATCTGTCAAATAACTCCTCTGCATTTAAGAAAGATGGTGTTATTTATTGTCCTGTTGCTATTAATCCTACTGAAGTTAGGCAGCAAATTTCCCACCTTTCTGCATTCACCAGTTTGTGAAAGGAACACCATATGTTAATTGGGAGCTGCTAAACAGTAGTAAGTTTTTTTAGTTTCCTGTCCACCGATCATTAAAATCTAATGCTGTCATGTTGTTTCTCAGATCCTTCAGCTGAGAAATTCTTCATACCCTTGCATCGGAGGAAGAAAGGATAACTTGTTCTCCAAACTTTATAAGAGTTCCAAGCCAAGATTTCCATGAAACAAGGCAGCGGAAGGAGTGCCTCCTTGAAGAAAAGCAGACTAACAGGAGAGGGGCACAGGAAAATAGATGAAGACATTAAGCAACTCTAGAGAGGGCATACGTAAATGTATTTGTGTCTCATAGAACTTCAACAAAGTTTTATGAGACAAAGTGCCCTAAGATGTACACTCCTGTTGATCATCTGGGCAGCCCTCTGTTTTCATGGAACTTTCCTCATTCATGTACCTGCTGGCCAAGTGACCAGGGTAACATCACAGTTTCCCTTCCACACATCCTCAGTGGAAAATCAACAGTGATGAGTGTTAGTACTTTGACCTCAAAATCATGTAGAAACCACAATAAACTTTCTCTTTTTTTTCTAGCCTGATCATCTTTGGGAACAAGACATGAGAAATCATATGTCTCTTTTTGTCTCTTTGTATACTACTAGAGAGTTCTCTCTCTTCCCCCTCCAACTTTTGAACTATTCTTGCCCAATTTCAACAAAAACATTATAGCTGAGCAGGAATATTAAAGTCTATAGAGTTTTTACAAATTTGGTGGAAGAAAAGTGACCCAGCATATCATCTGTGATAGAAACCAGACAAGAAAGAAGTCTTTTAGAGATCCAAACCAGGAAGATGGCTTTAACCGAAGTTCATACCTGGTTTCTCTGCAAAAGTCAATCAGCCTCAAGACATGAAGCTATAAGGAACCACAATCCACTCTTTGTGGTGATTACACAGTAACTTTTTAACTGACTGAATGTTTTGAGAAGTGCAATTTGTTTATTTGTTTTTTAATCAGTGCTCAATAAAGCTATTATATGCAATGTGTGTATCATTTATCTCACACACCAAACATGACAAACAAATTTGTCACTCTGTCATGAGAAACATAAGATGGGCTAACTGTTAATTTAAAATGAATGTGCATCCCTAGTACTGTTTGTTCCATAAAGTTGTACAAAATGAACATAAATGAACCACCTGATAGGTGGCATCATGGAGAGTCGTCTTGTTTGACCTATATCTTTGTGAAGACTGGTGATTGATCTTAACTCTAGTTGGTTGTTCAGAATCTTTGGATACTTTTTTTCCTTCCAATCTCATTTCCCATTTATTCTATTTACTGCATTCTTTTACAAATTATTGTATAAAATACAGCTGTAGATATGACAGCAGAAATGTGTGTCCTGTCAACATTAGTTGTTGCCATGGGGCGTATCAAGGCAGGAGTTGGTGGGCACAAGTTGAAATACAGGGACTTCCATGTGGGTAACTGGTACAGGTTGCCCAGAAGAGATTTTGGAGTCTGAGTGCCTAAACAGAGGACTGGTCCAAAATGGCCTCCAGAGATCCCTTCCAACCTCAGCCATTCTGTGATTCTGTGGTTTCCAGAGTGCTTTTGGCCTGCCTACCAGATGTGCATCTGTGTTACCTTGTTCTCTCTTGGTGGTTAAACCTTTATTGCTAGTATAGACGTCATAAGTCAGGGAATGAAAAGGTGGGGCATCTCAGTACAGTCCTACTAGTCCTAGTAACAATGTGCACATCAAAGAAAAAAAACCACACAGTTTGCAGTTTTTATTGGAGACCTAAGTTCATCAAAGTGAAGGCCTCACATCCGTTCACTGATCATTCATAATGCCCGTGAAATGACTTTGAAAAGCCCCTTAAAAATACAGCCTCTTAGAAATGCAGTCATTAAAAGTTGCTTGCTGCTTGTATACTCAAAAGCAAGGTGGAGGGTAGGAGGGAAAGAGACTGTTTGTCCCCTTTGGTCATGCTTCCACAATTTTGGTATCCTGCATAGGATAGTGTTCCTCTCTTGCCTGTTATCCAGATTCAGCAGTATGCAAAAAGGCACACCTAACGGCTTCTTGTGTCTGGAAGGCCTCCTCTTCCCTCTGCTTTTTCTGAGAGGAAATAGAATGGTTCACCAACAGAGAATGATCTGAGATTCCAAGCTTCCAAATTTCCTTTTTCCACCTTCATTTCCATTGCCACAACAGTCCTCTTGGTTTCTGTTCTGATGGCTGAAGTAGGTTTGGTGCGAAACTAGGAATGTGGCTGTCTGCACATACCAATCCTGAAGCTTTCCCTGACAAACTCACAGTTGATCCTTTCTGCTGCTTGGGCCTTCTTTTGCAGACCTAATAAAGGAACATCTGCAACACCTGATAATTTTTGCGAATGCTTTCTCTTAACTTTACTTCTTCTGTTTTCTTCTAATCCCTGCTTCACAATTTCATAGTCATATAATGATGGTCTAGACAAACCTAGACATATGGTATTCTGTTTCTGAAGTAAATCCCTTGATCTCTTTTTCTGTTAGAGTATGGTAGATTGAAGCCAATAAACTTACTACAAGATGTACCTAAGAGGAATTATTGGAATTTTAAGACGTAGTATGAAAGAAAAAGATTATAAAATAGGACAGAGGGACTGTGGGAGGTTCCTGTAGTTCCCTTAGAGGAAAGCAAGTATGTCTTCACAGGAAAAACTGCCAGAGACAAACCGTTGTGGGCAGCAATGAAGACTGACTCAGTGGCATGCTTGTTTTGCTGGTATACCACTTCCTTGAGCAGCTCTGCTGCCGCTGCTGAGGTTTGCCAACTGGGCGTGCAGTCAGGCATCACTGCAATGTCAGCAGCTGCGTGCCCGCTCAGACGCTACTGGTATATTTGTTAACATTGATGTGGCCTAACAGTATCCATACAGAGTGGTGCTATAATCACAGCAGTATGATTGTGGAATTCAGTTAGTGGAATATTTCATAGTATAGGCAAGCTTTTGTATAGTTCCAGTCTTGTGAAGTCCCATTGGCTTCACAAGTGAAGCCTTCACTTGTGAAGTCCCATTGACTTGCTCAAGTGCAGAGCTAATTGCAGGAGAAGGATCTAAGGGGTTTAATCCTTCTCCTGATATTTCAATGAAAATTAATTTCTTATATATTATGTATGAGTAATATATTTCTGTTTGTACATTAATATTAATGCTGCATATTTTTGAGCACAACTGTTCAGTAGGACGGAATTATGCTCGTAAGTAATAGCCCAGAATTCTTCAGGAATAAAGGTTGAATTGAAAGTGGACAAGTAAGGAAAAGAAAAATGTCCCAAGTCTCGCTTTAGAGACTGAAATTAATTGTCATTAATTTTCCATAGAGCGGGAGAAAAGTGTTTTTAATGTTCAAATTAAATAAACAAAATGAGGTGTATAAAAGGCCCCCAGTTTTGCCTTTCTGTTAAAATCCAGAGAGCTTTTACAAAATTTGTGATGGTGAAAAGAGACAAAAGAGTATTCTCTTGTGCGTACTTGCAAACTATTAATTTTATTGGTCTACATCTGTTGCTGATTGTTGGTGAAGAAAGTAGTGGCTTTATTGAATGGCAGTCTGTCTCAGTATGCCTTTTTTTTTAAACAAAGGGAAAAAAGAACTAGACTTGAAAAAGCCCACCAGCAATTCATCAGCCTACTCAGAATATCAGCTTTTTGCATCTCAGACCTGCCAAGTCATGCTCTGCTGCTTGTGCTTTGATGCCACATCATCTGCAAAATTATCAGTGCAGTCTCGGTTGTAGTATCCCCTTAACATCCATAGCCATGTAGCTGCTCTGAGATTGAGATGCGGAATGTGAGGATGCCTCTTGATGGGTTTGCAGTTCTCTCTCTTGGTTCTTCTCTCTCTCTTATTTGATTTTAAGCGCAGTGTAAGGAGACAGAAAGGGGGAGGAATGCTGACCTGTGGGGCCTATTGTAGGGTACTTACTTTAGCAGGGGGGTTGGACTTGATGATTTCTTGAGGTCTCTTCCAATCCCTGCGATTCTGTGATTCTGTGACAGGAAGTTCAGTCACACAGCAAGCTCCAGATTCCTGAGAACTGCTCAGCATGTGCACTTGCCATGTTTTGAGGCCCAGTCTCACCCTGCATCAGGCCCTAGGATAGAAAATCAGAAAAAAGCATATTTGTTTTCCACATCCCAAATCAAATTCATGGTACTTACAGCTATTTGTAGTTACAAACTATGTAAACGTGATAGGAAATAATCAAGAGAAAATAAATATAAGACACGTGGTACCAGTTTTGTAGTCCCTTTTCTGTCAGGTACCCAATTTTCAAAGACGCGTAGAGAGCTAAAGAGAGCTTGAAGGGAAGAGATGCAGTTTTAAAAGGTTGCAAGGTGTGTTTACTGTGCAGGAATGTGAGACATTGCAAGCTAATGCACTTCATCAGCTAGGGGAAGAAAAGATTTGTAACTAAGAGGCACTGAAGACAGCTATGATTAAATACAGCATCCGGAACGCAAAGTTGGAAGACAGGACAGTAACTGTAAGGCTTCAAGTAGAGAAGGAAGAACTGATAGAATGTTGTGTATTAAAGCAATGAGTAACCGCTGTGAAAGGAATTTCAAAATGTTTTTTTCTCCATTTATTGTTGGTTTTTTTTCATATAGAATTGACTGTCTTTTCTCTCTAAACATGTTTACTCAGATCCCACTATACTTAAGACCCCAATAAACAAAAGCAGAACAGAAAAATTTTCATAAAATCTTTATAAATATATTTTTAATGACAATCAGGAAATACTACTTAAAGGGTGTTCTATTAGCAATGAGAAGAGTTAGCAATTAGTTCAGAAAAAATGCAAGCTGACAGTGGCCCATAAGCAAGATAAATAGCTAACTATGCAGTGAAACTGTCCAACATATGCTTAGTTCTTTTAGAGCTTAAGGTTGACAAAGTAAGCATCCAGGAAGATAGAAAAGAAATCCTCAATTAAGGTACTGTCAAAAATAATCTGAGTTATGATGAAAAATGGCTAAATGGACAAATAGGCTGGGACCATGGTTGCTCTTGTGCCTCACGCAGGGCCGAGCACGCTGCTAACACTTAATGAAATAATAATGTAAAAAATCAGCTGGCAGCATTAGGAGTTAGCACCAGCAAGTTGCTGTAGTTAGCGTGCAAGTTTTAACTTGCTTTTGCAGATGATCTGTTGGGAGCACAAACGCATAAGCTATTTGCTTTCTCTTGTCAGATTACCTTTCTGTTAGTTTAACAGGTGGAATTCATTCCAATCTGGATTTAATGTGAGGGAATGTGGGAGAGAATGATTAGTCTGGGAGGGGGAAATCAAAGGATGTGGGAGGTGTAGGGTTACTCTTTTTCAGCAGTTGCAAGTTGACTTGGCTGTGTTGTTGATCCATTCCATCATTCAGTGCTAATACAAAGTGGAAAAAGCCTTGAAAATCCCTGTTACCGGCATCACAGGGGTAAGCAATGTATCTGGTTGTAAATGGGAGGTTATTGTGATGATGAACAGGTACACATCAAAGTCATTTTCAATGCATTTGCATGCAGGAGAAGTCAGGATATAGTACAGAATAAACTTGGGATGCCTGTAAGTCTGTAAGCAAAAGGGGATGGAAGGATTACGCATGAAATTATGGGTTTGTGCATTTGATTTAGACAGTGAGGAGAGAAAGTAGTGACAGAGGAACACCCAGAAATTTTTCAGATTTATCAGAGGGTAGGAAGTAATGATTCAGAAAGGGAGGATCATGTCTAAATTTTTTGCTACGGAATGTAAACATTTACCAGAATCTTAGCAAAGCTTTTGATAGAGTACTGCACGAAGGACTAATTTATTCGGTTGATACACGTGGCATAGGAAGAGCTACTTTGTTTGACTTAAAAAAGAAAAGCAATACTAACCTGGATATGGATAGCATTGAAGTCTTGTGAAGCAGTTAAGGTTGGAGGGATGTGAATAATGGAAAACTTTGAGAGTCACTACTTGCATGAATTTTTCTGAATTTATGCAGTGTATCAGTAGTCTGGAAGAAAGAATAAGTAGTGAAGTGATGAAATTCAGTGGTAGTACAAAACTGGGGAAATGTCAGAACAAAATAGGCATGTGATAAAATTTTGAATGGCTCTGACAAGGAGGTGGAACATGAGCAAATATATAGCATAATATATAGCATATGCAGTTCATTCTCAAGTAATGTAATGAGATTAGGAAATAGGGAAAGAAAAAAAAAGAATGTATGGGTATCTAAGAGTCACAGGACACAGAAGGCTACATAGAGGGACCTTCTGAATAGAACTATGAATCCTCTAATAGAGGAGTTCATACAGTGTTCATCAGTTGTCTGGCTTTTAAAAAGCAGTGTTTTTGTTTTTAAAAGCAAATAGAATTGTGGATTAAATTCAAGTACCAATTGAAAGACCATACTCCTGGGCCACTTATAAAGGCAGCAAAGCCTATTTTGACATGACATGGGCACTTTGAGAACCTTTATAGTAAGGAAATTCTGAAAACTGCAAAGTGACAAGTGCAGATCAGGACAATAATTAAAGGTCTAGGTGACATTAATTATTCAAAAGGTTAGAGAGACACATGCATATGCTCTGCATGGATTGAAGGCCCTATCTGAAGCTCATTAAATGTAGTCACAGAGAAGCTTTGCATGCTGGAAGGCTTTAAATCAGCTCTGAAATCAGTAATGAAGAAGAACAAGAATGCAAGAGGCAACGTGGCTGCCCAGTGCTTGTGTGAGTCATCTAGTCCAAGCAGTTGTTCTTCTAGGACAGTTTTGAATGGCCCCAGCTGTGACTGGGGCCTCAGATTTGCGCTCAGCATGTAGAAAATGAATTGTCAGTTGGTTTCTTGACAGGAGGGGGTTTATGAATGATTGTGAGGTTGTTTATTGAGGAGTTGTGTTTATTTTATGGAAAGGTGAGGCTGTGGTGATGTAAGAAATAAAAAGAAAACATTCAGACATTTTCAGAATTCCATGTGATAATGTGTGCATTGTTCTTCTCTGGAACATATCTTTGGAAATTTGCAGTGAGGCACAGTCTAGCATACTACAGCTGCTCCTGATTCCTTATTGGTGCTGCCCAGTGTATATATATGGAAATGTGCTGGCCAGGTTCTTCTGTGGCCCGCTATTGCTGGTATGACATTAGTCTAACAGTTAATGTGTGTCGGTTTGTATTTGGAGAGGGGAATGAGAGCGCTGGCATGTTTGTCTCTGGCAGAAGGCTGACGGGTGTCCTCTAGCAAATGCAGCCATGGCAGGTTAGGATGCAAGTGCCCTGAGCTGTCCACCCTTCATCTTCATGTGGAGCTGAAATGCCCTGGGCAGTGAGCTGGAGCAGCAAGGCCTGGGTGCCTGCTATTCCTGCTGGGCCTTCCCTCAGTGACTTGGGCAGAGGGGCAGCGAGCTCTGCTGGGGCTCTGGTGCTGCAAACAGCTGCAGCAAGGCCAGGCAAGGACGGCTGTCACAGCCTTCGTTGCATCCTGCCTTATAAAGGGTTGCAGACAATTGAGAGAGTCAGGTGGCTCCTTCAGTCATGACCCAATTTTATTTTTATGTGATGCTACACTGGCACAGCAAGGCTTCTTGCCTGGCAGGGGAGATGAAGCTGCCATTCTCCGAGGCTCCTTTCCATCTTATACTCCCTAGGTTTCCCCTTTATGGGAACACAGAGTGAGGGGAGCTCGGTCTCCCCTGGATCTGACTCTGGTAGGGAGCTGGGAATGGCCATGGGGCACAGCAGGATCCAGGAGCCCATGTAAGCAGTCATGAGTGCTGCTGGTCTGTCAAAGCCTGTGAGACTAAGATATAAATTGCAGTAAAGAAGAGCTTCTTTAGAATGTGAAACGTATGGAAATAACTATGTGGGTTTTGTTCAACATGGTGTGAAAATGTCTGGGTTTGATCACTTTGAAAATCTAAGAGTAAATGGAATTTATTGAGTTTGCTTTTAAAATCAAAACTTAACCAGGAACAAGTTTAGACACTTTGAGGTGAATGTCTCAAGCTAATAAAAGTTGATGTCAACATTTTAGAATATGTTCAGAAACAAAGAAGAACTTGGTTTTGATCAAGCAGCAGTCACAAAAAACATTCTTTCCTTCATGATAAAAAGAAAACCTCTGTGTGATTCTCCAAATGTGTCAGATCACTTGAAGAGGCTAGCAAGTGCTAGTAAATTATTGTTTCTGGTTGTTGTTAAATGAGTTTATTTTTTTTGCATGAAACTTCAAAAAATCCAGCCTTTGTATGTTTTGCCATTATGTACATCAGTCATAATTTTCCAACAAATCTTGACATGCACTCTGCATTACTGTGCTAACAAGAGAAAAGACCAGCCATTAAGTTTATGTTTCTTTGTTTTTGAACAAAGTCACATATCAGGAATAATGCTAGGGGTATGCTAATAAACAATATATAGTGCCAGTCATCAGGGAGTAAGAAATATTTTCTAACTAGTTCTAAAGGGAAACGGTGTTTTTAAAAAAGGGAGAGTGTTTGTTATTTATGCAATATTGTTGTTCTATATGTCAGCATCAAAAAGCACCTTGTAAAGAGCTTAGCATAATAAATCTTTGATCATGATTGTCATTATTTAGAGGTCTTTGATAGATGTAGATGTAGTGCAGTAAGGTTAAATTTACCAGCGTATAATAGGAAGACCTTGGACTGCATCTGGATTTCTACCTGTGTTACCATTATGGTCACACCTGAAAAGGAGAAAAGACTTGTATTTGTTTTTAACAGCAGGTTTTACAAATTGTAACTGTAAAACTAGTCAAACTGAGTCAAAACTAAGTCAAAGCAGATTAGTTTTGCGGGTGCCCATTCATTCTATTTGTCCAGGTAAGGATTTAACTTGGTTACATTTCAGGAAACTTAAGCTGGTTTAGATGTGGAAGAGCAGAAAAGGCTTATGAGTGTTTCCACTGAGAAGAGGCATGATGTATTTTGTTACTGTCACGAAGAAAATTAAAATATCCTCTCTGTATGAAAGCAATAGGAGATTTGTAAAGAGAAGCCCACAGGAACATTTAATTTCAGGGCTGACTTTGATTAGTCGCTAGTTTTACAGTTAACTTGGTAAGAAAAAGATGACATACACTGAAAAAGCCTGTATGTTCCTTTCCAAGGGCTTCTAGTGGAAAGATGCTTAATGAATGAGCACTTGGTCTGAGACATAACATCTAATTTTAGATAAGATAATTGCTGATAAGAAATCCAGCAATTCTTTAATAATGCTTAGAATCTGGGGAGGAAAAAAAAAGCAAGATTTAAAAAAAATGTAATAGATGATACCAGCTGTATAATACTCCTAGAAGTTAAATGTATAAAAAATAGACTCCATTTTTGATGCATGTTATCCAGTGAACCTTACTTCTTCCCCATTGAACATATATATGAAATCTGTAATTTAGTACATCTGTGCCAGCTTTTTGTAACTTCATGTTCCTTAAAAAATTATATGCTTTTTCCTTTCTTCTTTCCTTTTTTTTTTTTTTTTTTTTTTATCCTGCCTTTTTGCTAATGTAGCCAAGGTGTCTCTGACTGTACAGAAAGATGCATGTCTCCTGAATAACTAGCTTGATGTGGCACTTCAGGGCTTACCTTCACTGCATCTTCAGAACGACAGTTGAGCTCTCCAGGACTTACCGTAGAAATGTAGTCCCTGATATTACAATTATGCAGTTGAATAATTTTATTCATCTGACTTGTCTCGTTAGATGCCTAGAATTGCAGATTTAAAGTCTCTAGGATGAAAAAGCAAAATTTTATTTTTCAGTGTACTCCAGCCAGCCTTCCTAGTTTTAGTACAGGTTTGCCAATAGATACAGAAACTAGTGCCTGAAAACAGTAGCCATTTGTCCACACTAAAGAGGACTTCTCTTTCTTTGAAGGATGGCAACCTGATGGACCATTTAAAATGTATGCGCAGAGGAGATTCTGCAGCATAGCTGAGACTGAGGGGGAAGCCAGGTTTCTGATCTGTTTTCTTCCTAGCTTCACCCCAGTACCGTAGTGGACCTACTCCATTGATATAAAATGAAGGATTCATATTGATTTCAGTGTTGTCTGGATCACATCCCACATATTCTCATCACATCTTGCCTCCTGTGAATATGACACTGGTGTTTTAGCAGTACTGCTCTCTCCATGAAGTTAGAAAGATGAAAAAAAGAAATAAAAAAAACCCACAACAACAACCCAACCTCTATGGAGTTTCAAGAAACACATAAAAGGTGCTACAGAACTGCAGTGTTATTATTTAATATTAATAATTAAGCCTTAATAAAAACACTGCTGGAGAGCTTTAAATGACCACTTTGAACTCAGCATTTTGAGTTATAATGAAATGGTTTCAACTGTATGTTTTAGTAAATTTTATCTACCCTTATTTCTTTAGAAGAAGACCTACCAGTGCATCAAATGTCAGATGGTTTTCTACAATGAATGGGATATCCAAGTTCATGTTGCAAACCACATGATTGGTAAGTGAAGCGCTAAAACTTCTCAAAGACAGATAGCTATTTCTCTTACTCATGATCATCATTGCCTCTAAAATTAAACAGTTAAGGAGAAATTAATTGTACATCCATCAATGATTAACCTAAGCGTGATTGATTTTTTTATTCATATTATTAGACTTGATAAAGCATTAGCATGTTTTATTTTCTGCAAGGGCTAGTTTAGACTTCTGCAGAGAATTATATATCCACTGCCAGTCAAAACACAGGTGATTAGCAAATTAAACTTCTAATCATTTTTGCATTATTGAAAACAAACTAACAGGAATGGTTAATGAACTGGATGTTAGCTTTCCATAGAGTTTTAGACAGGTTTTAATTTCAGAAGTTATTATGGTAATGACACTACTGTGTGCTTCTCAAGCACCTTGGTATCAAAATCAAAACTGGTGAGTTTTTGTCGTTAGGAAACATAAATAATTCAAATGGCTATAAAATAGTATTGTTTGTTGTGTTTGAACAATCTGGAAAAAAATCCTGAGTGTATCTGCATACAATTAAATACTATCATTTATGTGAAAAAAATAAGGAATTGTACTATTTAGGAATGGAATCTGCACTTTAAGGTATAAGCATATTTTAAAACTCTTCTAGGATTCCTAACCCAAGCCTAGCCTGATGTTTACAAGGCTGTTACAGTTGTAAATTAGAATAAAACAAAAGCTGCTTTTTCTTTGATATTCATATTTTCTTATTATTTGCTTATTCCCCTAGGATTACCCATAATGTTTTCAATTTGGTAACCACTCAGCAATAGCACTAAGAGTTCTATCAGCCAATTAAATTTATCAAGCACATCATTTGCCCGCTAATAAGATAACATTGACAGGGTTGTCTTACTTTGTTTTTAGTGTTTTCCAAATTTCACATTTCAAGACAGTGTTGGATACAGTTGATTGTTTTTGCTCCTGTTTCCTTTATGCTGTTTTTTCTTCCTTCCATAATAAAAAAAGCATGCAAAATGCAGACCAAACTAAATGGAATGCAAGCCAGTAAATACATATTGAACAAAAGATAGTTTATTGTTGGTTTTTTTCTTCTTCATTTTATAACTTAAAAATGCTTGGCTTGATGCTAGTTTTCGGGTTTCTTTCTCATGTAAGGTAACTTAAGTATTTCTTCCATGAGTTCTTTTAACTTGGCTACACTGTAAAAGAAATTACCTGCCACAGATTAGTCGCTTGTTTTTCTGAGTACATTATTAATAAGTTTTAATATGTTTAGAGCATGAACATCTTATATGCTTTTCAGAAAAAATGAATAAACACAAGTGACAAGCTGGTTTTGTAAATGAGCGAAGTGATTTGCCTGCTGGACTAAGCTTTAGTCCTGATGTTTTGTATCTTTGGGGAAGAGATAATCTGAACTGCTTCAGTGTTCAATCTGGGTCAGTAACGTGCAATTTAAAAATCCCTTGTTACCAGCAACAGAACTTGCCATTTCTGTTGGGGTTTTTTGAATCCAGTGTATGATGTGTCCTTAATTGTAGCTTGCAGTGATACTGAAACATGACGGGGAATACAGACACCTTGGGTAAGGAGTGATGCTGGAATGCAAGAGTGGTGTGTCTGTTTGCTGCCTGCCTCCCATGTGCATTGTGTTTTCAGAATTGGACCCCTGTTTTTTTCCATAAAATACTCAGATTTTCTTTAGTTTTCTTTCCTTCTATTTTCTGGGTATGTTTAATAAAAAGTCAGAATGGGATGAGAGAAAGGAGAGATTAAGTAAAACAGAACAAATGCAGTTAGCTTCAGTCTGCAGTTCTGAAAAGACTGACATTTTGTTAAAATGAATGATTAACTGCCTATGTATTATTTCTAAAAGCTGGGTGAGGCTGACTGAGAATCTTTAAAAAATACATTTAATTGTTTTTGGCTGTGCTGTATCTAATCATGCATTATATTGCTTCATGACAAAACCATAGTGACACAGATTTAAATGTTCTTAATGTAAAATCTTGCAGTGAAATAAAAGAGCTTGCAAAACATGCAGGGAGATTTGCTGGTCATGCTTCTGGTAATCTGTGCTCAGTGGAAGATTCTTATCTGCACTGCCAGACTAAACCGTGCAGCTCCTAATGATGTAGCCTCGATTAAGCAAATGCAAGGGGATTTTGTGCTGGGGTGAAAGGAATATCAGCATTCCTGAGCATTTTGAATGTGACCTTAGGATCGAAGCACAGGGAAAAATAATTTCTGATCTTCAGTTTTGTTAGCTTTCTCACCAGTAATTGGATTTTTCTGTAGCTATCTTTCTAATTTCACTACCCCTCACCCCTCCTTTAATTTATATTGTTGTTCACAAGCCTTTTTCCAAGACCATGTTCTGTCCAGAGAGAAAGGTTCAAGGGGTGATATCAAGCTGTTTAAAATTGGCCTTTGTTTATGTGTGGCTGTAGATAGGTTTATAGTATTCCTATGTATTCCTATACAATACAGAAAATGTGCTCAAACATATTGGTATGAATATATATAATATATAACTCATAGATGTATTCATAGATATCTACGTGCATTCAATTTGTGGATTGAAAAATTAGTTGAAACATTTGACAGAATACAGACTTGTTGACACAGCGTGTTTCCCAAACAAAAAATCCTGCAGTCCTAAACACCTTGGTCCCTTCCTTTTCTACATGTATCTGATAAAATATGTCTTGCTGCCCTGCTTTTCCATTAGGACATTCATTCCTGTAGAATAGGGAAAACGAGAAAGCTTCAGGAAGAGAGGGGAGGAAAAATAAGACTTCAAATGCAAGGGAAGGGAAGGTAATCTAGGAAAGCTGACCCTAACAGTCACAAAGTGTGATAATCCCTAGATCAAATGTAGGGGTAATAAAGCCCTTTTCAGCCATCACACAGTCTCAAGAATGGTTACTTCCTGTCATAGTAAAATGTTAGCATCATTGTGTTGCGGTTATTGATGGATATAGATTAGTGTCTTTGTACATGAAGGGTTGCATATAATTCAGAGAAAAGAGAGAAGGAGCAGGGAAGAAAGGGGAGAACAGTGGAGGGAATTTCGGTTAATTAACAGAAAAAAAAGCAGTTAAGCAGTTTAAAAAAATAGTCATAAATATCAATTATTAAGAAAAAGAAAAAACTTGGGAAAAAAAGAATAAAGACCAAGCCATCCCAGAAGGAAAAATATTAAAAAGAAAAAGAAAATTAAAAAAAGAAAAGGAAAGAGATTAGAAGACAGAGGAGGATGGCTGGAGCAGGTAGAACATGGGACAAACAAGGAAGCAAAAAGTAATCTGCCAAACTCCGTTCAGAAAGGAATGAGAACCACTGCTGGAAGTAATGCTGCTCACCAACTTTTTGTGATTTGGGACTGTAGAAAAGTTGATACTGTCTCAACTAGTTACTGTGTCCCTTGAACATGATCCCAGAATGAAAACTGAGTTCATGTTGCTGACATCCACATAGACAGGATGCATTATGGAAGGTCACTAAGGCAAATATATGTTTGTAAAACCCCAGTGTGAAACTTAGACTTTTAAATAAGGCAACCTGAATTACTTTGTTGGCTGAAACAGCTCCACTGAGGGTAGGTATTTTTAGGTTGTGTGTATGTTTGTGTTTTTGTCTAATCAAATATAATCTCAACTAGACATTTAGCAGGGGAAGAGGGATTAGAGGCTATTTAAAAAGCCTCTTACTCTTCTTTGTTAGGAGGGCATGCAGCATTTTTGCAGATTTTGTTATACATTTCAATCTGTTCAACGAGAAAGATTATGCCACCTAATGGAAAACAAAATCTGCAGATGATCCAATAAGGTGCCTCAAATATCTTTGACAACAACACAATTCACATTTTACAATTTACATTTGTTATTATGCATGTTATATGTTAAAAAGGTGTCATAGGGATGGCTTTCCTCAGAAACTACATGTTAATCACTTTTAGAGCCTCCTGTTTTAAAACTGTTCCACAGTCTTTTTTCCAGTCTTCCCATTATCTTTGCGATGGGATATGTCAATAAGCTTTTTTTCACTGTATAGATGAGGACAAAGATGCAAAAGAAGTGGAGTAACTGGAAGTTTAAGAGTTCTGACTGCCAGATATGTCCTCATTTATCTGGATACTGTGCTTTATCAAGCAGCAGCCGCGTTTGCTTAAACTACAGGCTGCTTCAGGCTTAGGAGATGCTTGTGGGCTGAAAGAGGCAAACCTTTGGCTTTTTTAAATAGACTGTCAATTTAAGCATTATTTTGGACTTAGATATGAGTATGTATTTGGATAATCATGAGGATGATTGCCAAAGGAAAACATATTTGTCGGTTTGTTTATTGAAATCTGCTGGTAAAACAATTTCTCAGCTCCTGAATTAAAGAGGAAGAAATGTAAATCCAGGTGTGTTTCATACAGTTTTAGGAAGTACTGGCAAACACTGTAATTCTTCAGCAGCTCTCTAGTTTTTGCTTTTCTCTCTGAGCAGAGTACATCACATTTTTAGCAGCTTTCTTTGAGCAATTTCTACTTCTGGGTGTTTGTGAAAAAGAGGGAGACTTTCTGGCATCCTTTTGTTTTGCTCACATAATTTGCAGTTGGCATTTGACCTGAGAGTGTAGAATGAGTGTCAGCTATTGTTTGTATTCTGTTTGCTTCACTCCGCTGCTCATCCTATTATTTTGCCTGTTATTTTAAGTAGACAATCTAAACATTATATTTTCTTATACGGATTCCTTTACATCTGCTGTATCTGATGCAGTTCAGTGTCAATAGACTGAACAGTTGGCGTAATCCCGAGGATTTTGTATACGTGCACATACAGAGTAGATCAGAACTGAGGGAGTTCCGATGTGTTTAACTCAGAAAAGGAGTTATTCCACATTAAATTATGAGGCTCAACAGCAGTAGTGTAAATTTTTAAGTGCTCTGAGTAAAGTGCTGTTAGGCATGAGATAATGTAAAGAGATGACATTGCCAAGAACTATTTATGAAGAGCTTAATTTTTTTCACTCTGATAATTCTTGACCAATAATTACCAGCTTCTAATTATCTATTTTAGTTAGAAAGAAATCTCTATCACTATGGAGGTTGGCATTGCAACTAGCGCATAAATCCCCAAAGAGGTAAATGTGTTCCAAACAGCCACAAACAACTGTCTCATGAAACATAGTGAGCAAATTGCAAGCCGCTGGCTGTGCACAACAGAGCAGCACATTTACCATTGAGGACTGATCAGGCTGACAAAGAGAATGATAAAAGGGGGAAACAGCCACAATCTTTGTAGGTTGCTGCTACTTTAGTTGATGGAAAAGCAAGCCCCAGTACTAGAGCAGGAGCAACCCCCTGTCTGAAAAGTTGAGGAGCTGGGGGAAAGTCTGGCACTTCTTGCAACCCTCCTTTTGAAAATTTCTGTGTGTGTCATTTTTGGGTACACAGACTTTTATTTTTCAACCTTTTCAGTGTGAAGCATAAAACACATTCTGCAAAGTCAGTTGTGGTAAGGAAAAAAGCTTGTTTTTGAGGAGAGGATGTTGTATAATATTGAGCATGGTAGCATAGTAGAATGAACAGGAGGAGAAAATAAAGGGAAAGAGAAAAAGCCACCTAGCACCAAAGTTAGGAAAAAAATGGGAAAACAGGATGAAACAACCCTGCAGCTGTCAAGAATTCTAGTTTACACCAGTAAATACTTCACTAAGCCCTAAGTTTAAAAAAAAAAAAAAAAAAAATCCATGCTAGAGCAGTTGTAGTTTAAAAAGAAGAGTATGTAGAAATCTACATACAAAAAAAAAAAAGCACAACAGTGTTTTACAGTAAGTGGCATGTAACCATTAGAAGACAAAGACGCATTTTAGTACAACTCATGATTTCTGATTTGTTCACTGACAGGAATGTAAGTATGTAATATGTAGGTATTTACATGCTTGTGTGTTATCTGGATATGCATATTTGCATTATGCATGTATTAACTGCATGCATAATATGTCTATACAAATAAGTCATTTTATTTGCCTCACATTTGTGCAGTGTATGTGTGGACAACATCACTGATGTCTAGACAAAGAAAACACCTTGTAAGCTTTCTGGAGCCCAGTAAATTTTTTGCTTGGTTGCAATATCATGTAGCATTCATACAGTCTTTTGTCTAATTCCATAGGTCACTAAAAACAAGATTTTTTCCTTTCTCACATGCAGAAATGGTTAAAAAAAAAAAAATACAAAACCCACTACTTGTTGTGTTACATTGATCTCAAGGAAGACGTTTACAGAATGTCACAGAATGTTATGCAATGCAGGAAAACTGACATTGTGAAGTCTCTCTTGTAAGAAGTTTGGAGAAAAAGAATCCAAAGATGAACATCTATATACCAGAAGATGAAGGAGATGGCAACTTCTTTTGTCTGTCCTCTCTCACTGATTCTTCTGTAATATGATATGGAAATTGTAAATTAAGAGCAAAAAGATGGATTGTACCTTCTTAGAATCAGAAAATCATCTGGTTACTCTGGCATTCTCTTATTTGCAGGCAGAGCTAGCATGTTGGGGTCCAAAAGTTAGATGAAACTTCGCCACCTTGTCTGCAAAAAGGAGAGATGTAACTGAAATACTCAGGAAAAAGCAGCATTTGGCGTTAAATCTGAGAAACTGTGCATTTATTTTGTGAGGAGCTGGGTTACAAAATAGATGAAATCTGTGCTGTTTCCTGCAAACAGAAAGCTACTCTCCTGTGAGCAATGCTGGCTTATTTGAAAGGCCCATAAAGGGTTTCTGCATGGACCATACAAAAGGGATACTTTCTCTTTAATAGCCATCTGTACAGGAGAGATGAGAAGTGGGCCAGGTCATCTCTCCTCAGCTGTCATGATATTAACGTAGGTAATGGAGCAAGCTCTGCGTTCTGCTGGGTGTTGTTTTTCATAGATGTTCATCGATTTACACAGATAATTCTATTTATTTCTTTGAGTTGGTCCAAGCGAACCAGGCAGAATAACAAACACCAAAGCATTTCAAATGACTTTATCTTTGTTGTTTTGTAATGTAACTTTTGTCTAAAAAATGGTGTCACACCTACTGTGCAGATGGCTGCATGATTTGTAAACCAGCCAAAACATTTAAACAAATGTGTGATCTGGGGATAGATTAAATAAAGGATAAAATGGAGTGTGGACCACAAATTCTAATAATCAGATGATTTTAAGTTGTGTGTAGTGTGGAGCGATGGTAGCAGTGATAGCAGGGAACGCTTGCCAATGACAGCAAGGTGCCTCACAGATCTCAGGATGGAGCCTGTGGCCTAGTAGGCCTCAGTTTGAGAGCGGCACATTTGCTGTACAGCTGGCAGCTCTGTATGGGGACATCAGATAAAACTTATGTAAAATGAAGTGTTATTGCTTAGTATGAAATTGTGCAGAGAGGGAATTTGCAGACAGTAACTGAAAACAGAATTCATGGTACCAATGAAGCAGACTGTAAATATGAAGAGGCTTTAATTATCTGCGCAATTTAACAAAAAATTCAAGATGTATTCAGAAATGGCAAAGGCAGCTGTAAACATGCAAGAGCAACACTGTTCTCTGCGCTTAAAATTATGTCACCTATTTGGGCTCCAGGCTCCCTCTCTCCTTGTGCTTCTGGGGATGTGATTTCACTCACTGAGCTGTGCTGCTGGAGCCCACTCCTCCATTTCAAGGGTTAGAATCAGGAACAGCTGTTTCTTCTTGGTCACAGCTTTTAGGAAAGTCTTTCTAGGCTTCTACAATCACAAATGGTTAAGTCAGGACAGACTGGGCAAATAACTGTGAATCTCCCCCAACTTTTTTTTGGGTGGGGTTGGTGTGCAGGTGTGGAACTTGGACTCAAAAAATTCTGATGAAATTGAGTGAAAATGTTTTAGTATTAAATAATAATTATTGGAGCAGTGGCAATAATGACGATGCAAACAGTAGCATTTGAAAATATCCACAATACAGACTGGAGTTTGTTTAATGAAGACGTGAAGCAAAGTGCATCAAAGCTGTATATTTTTTCCTACAGAAATTCCTATTGTGTTAGAAAGGGATGCCACTGTGTGATAATGCCATGCAGTTCGAAAGTTGTTCCTTTCCATCCACCGAACTGCACGATTCTCCACCTTGCCGGTGCTGTGATACACCGTGCATGTTAATATTTCCTCACCACGGGCGGAATTAATGCCGTTGTGTCAGCCTTCCCTTTTGTTCCTCGCTGCTGACCACTCGTCAGCAGGCTTTATCAGGAGCCATAGTACATTCTTCACGGCTGTGCTTAGCGGCCAGCACAGAAAGTAGCCAAACCAGACCTTTTTTGGGTTGTCCCTATTCTTAGAGGAGAAGCCTCTGATTCTTGGACAGAGTACGCCCCCCTGTTTTTCCCCACTTTGTAAGCGCAGGAAGCAAAACAAAAGAAGCCAATATGGAGAGTGGGTGTCAGACTTCAGCTGCTCATATTGTTGCATTTGGTGAGCTGACGGGGTTTCGTAGGTCACCTTTAGAATTATGCCTATGACAGCAGTAGCTACCTGCCAAGATTGCAAGGTATCTCACAGCTCTCAGGATGGAGCCTGTGGCCTGGTAGGCCGCCGTTGGAGGGGTACACATTTGCTGTACAGCTGGCAGCACTGTATGGGGCAGCAGTGTGGGCTGTTAGGGAGCTGGAAAGGAGACAAGCATGAAATTTCTTCTAACCCCAACTCTGTTTTTCTGTACTGTTGGCTGCTTCTCAGTTCCTTGACAAAAAAACCAATCAGGCACCCTTTAATCCGCCTGTGATTACCAGTGGTATAAAAAGAGAAGCATAATGAGGAAAAATGCCTCGTTTTGTTGCCTTCAAAAGCCAACAAATTGGAGTTAACTTGACAGGAAGTGGCTTAATAATTAGATTATTTATTTATTCCTGACACATATCCCCCTGTTACTAGTCTCAGGAGATCCTGTAGATGGTACGATTTTCAAGCTGCCATTACTTCGCTGTCTTCTGTGAACAAAGAAGCTACTGTCTATCAGTCAATTAAATGCACTCTTTAAGCAGAGGCTGAGAAGTCCTCAATGGATAGAGCCCTGGGACGTTGTGGCTGATGATTCCTTTCTCTGTACTGTACATCACACTCTCAACTACAGTCCCCACAGAGATGGAATAAAGTCATGCATTAAAATATCACTTGTTGATTTGTTTGCTAATGAAGAGCCATTGAAATGTTTGTGTATTTCTGTGGCAAAATTGTTGATAAAAGGACTACTTGCTTGCATATCTTACTTCATCTTCCGTAAGCGCTTATTTAAGACTTACTAAAATTAAAGTCAACAAATTAAGGAAAAAACAGAGAGATGGATAATATTGGTTTACTTGCAATTCACATGAATGTAAATAACACTGAGGACAGCTAGAAGAGAGAAGGGGGAATAATAGTATTTCAACCATGTCTGATATAATTTTCTTCATTAGTTACAATAAGGATCCCTGTATTTTTCTGGTATGGTAGCGGGGATGCATTTCAAATAGTGAAAATGCTGAAGTATCCATTTAAAAATTATCTTGGGCATCGAAGAATATTATATAAAGAAAACAACTAGAAACTTGAGTGTTTTTTTCCTTTTTTTAAAAAATTTTTTTTCTTTTCTTGTGGATTTTAAATAAGCCCTGTTAACAAAAAAATTCCTAGTAGTGTGCATTATTTCCCCTAGCTCGGAGAAGTGAGACCATGTCAAAGTAGTTAGTAAGGCTGGTTAGGAGTGTATGCTTAATGCAAAAGCAGCAAAGCCATCTGAAACTAGGGTTTCTGAGATTAACAGCACCACTTTCCTCACTCCATCTGCCCTGCCAGACTTCTTAATAGGATTTCATATTCTCGATGTATTTGCCCTCCCACCATTCATCTTCCACCCTCCAAGAGCCTGAGTCAGCAGAGTAGACTTGTGGGGACCACATTTTGGGCCAGGGTGGGAAGAGGGAGTGTTATGTTAAGGTTTATTTTAACGAAATTGGTATACGTACATACCTGTCTCCACATTGAAGATTGTTAATTGGCAATATCCATCTGGATTTGGTGCAAGTCTTTTGCTGCTTGTCTTACTGAGCTCCATTTGCTCTGAAGAAATATAGATTGTGCTATAGCAGTTCTCCAGTGAACTAGCTCTGTTCTGAATTTAGCTTCTATTTGACCATTTGTACCTGCAAATAGAGACTGTAAGTGCTATAATATATGGTTATTTTCTCAACCTTATAAAGAAAGTCACTCATACCAGGATTATTGTTTTCAATGAACTTAACAACAAGCTATAGGGAATTAATTCAAGCCAGCCTCAAATTGGAGTGTTTCTTATTCCTATCCTGTTATTCCAACTCATTTTATTAGAAAAAGCTTAGATACTCAGAGGTGTTCTATAATAGAAAATGAATTTGAAACCCATTCATTAATTGGTGATTAATACATTTCAGGATTAGTTTAAGCAAGGCCCTACCTCCTGCCCAGTCAAGTATGTTCTGGTTAATATCCAATTATCTGCACCTTCGTACTTATTATGTCTTAATATTTCGGATATGATAACCAGAAACTTGAGAGTAATGCTAATGAGGAGCATAGAACAAAAATTAACCAGTGACACACTCAATGATCCTTACGGAGAGAAGTAACTCCTTCTGTCTCTGCTACATAGAGGTAGAGCTATGAACACACTTTCATTAAGTAGTGCTTTTAATCCTGTTTTTATGGGAAGTTAGAATAATATTTAGGCAAAAATCCTTATGCCTCATAGACTGTGCATGATGAGATTTTCCTGCATGCTCTTTCTTGTATGTAGAATTACTTGCTTTAGATAGAGCCACTGAAAAATCCGTAATAAAGTGAAATGGTAGTACATACTTAAAATTCAAGTTGTTCTGTGATTGAATGCAACCTCTTCTTATTTACATGCTTGTATGCATTCGTGTACAAGCTGAATGGCCAATTTATCACATCCTTCAGATTGTAAGGCACCTGCTTGAGCAAACAACAAATCAGGTATAAATGTCTGTGAAAGAAGAACACAATCTGATGTAAATATTACCAAATTAAGATTTTTTTCTGCACAGAAATGTCAAGATATTAAAGTTTGTCTCCAGATTTTTGCCTGTGAAAAATTATGATATACCCACTTAGTGAAACATGTAAGTAAAACCATAAAACCATGAGGGGGGGGGGGGGGGGCAGAACTGAGTAATTCTGTCATGTGACCTTAAACTAATGTAATTATAGAGGCAAATGCAGTGTATAGGGAGAAAGGGAGAAGAAAATTTTCTTTTCACAGATTTGATAAACTCCTGTGTGAATACTTTGTGCAATTCAGGGCGTAAGGAGAAACCCCAAAGGAAACGAAGTGCTGGGCAGATTGAAGGAGACCTGCTCAAAGGTGCAAAGCCACATAACACATTATTTTTATTACATGAACATAATCCAATATATGTGGTACTTATCCAAAAGACTACAGAATGTGCTATTCATAGCATGTTGGACAAAACTTGTTTCAAAACACTGCCTCATTCATTGTATTTATACTGAAAGGTATGTCTCGTGTTTGGATTAGACTGAATGATAAAAGGGATAGTATATTTGTATAACCAAAAGCAATCATAAAACACATGTACAGTGGTCAGAGGATTTGGATTTGCCTGTAACATCCTGTTTTGGTTTTCTTTTTTCAGTGCCTACCCACATGGTTTCAAACTTCTTTCACACACCACTTTATTAGAGGGTAGTAGTTCAGGACCTCAGCAGTATATACTTAATATCTAGCTGTTTGGCTAGATATTCTTTCTCCTAACCCTCTTGCAGGCAACCTTCACAATGAACCCACTGTGCCTCTAGATTCATTGCTTTTCATGGCACACCTATGTGAGTGCCAAGACATTAGATAACTGTGCAAAAAAATCTCCCATAATCCCCAAATGAGATTCCTCCTGAGTTCTGTGTAATTCATGGAACAACTTGGGGGAT
The DNA here is from genome assembly GCA_037305975.1 of Chrysolophus pictus. NCBI lineage: Eukaryota > Metazoa > Chordata > Aves > Galliformes > Phasianidae > Chrysolophus > Chrysolophus pictus. Next base: position 50,415,582 of record CM074577.1, on the reverse strand, counting down.
GTTTATATTTACTAGCTAGTTAAATTAATCATTCAGAGGTAACACAACCTTCCATTTGCTTAGAAGTTTGGTTAAAAAGCTTAACCCAAATATCACTTAATGCAAAGTGTGATTTGCAAACTGTCATAACATGATCAAATCAAAACCAATTTTCACCAGAACAGTTAAATAGTCTTCTCTTCACTTGAGTGACATTTCCCTGCCAAATCTGAACTTTTAACCCACATTTCTCCTTGTGTGATGTTATTCTTCAAGTCAGACTTAATGGGGATGGTATTTTTAACCTTTTTTTTTTCTTTTACTAAAATATAACTTAACAAAAAGATGGCTAAATTGAAAACAAAGTGAAAATAAAATGTAGTAAGTGAAAAATGAAATAAATACTTTTGTGCAGAGAGCTCTCCTAGAAAACTTATCTTGGAGTAACTTCTTAATAATGGAAAGGTTCTGTATTTTTTTCCTGCTGCTATATTTGTACCGGTGATGGAGTGTGCCTTGCAGTACAGACCTGAATTGTACCATTAGGAAAAATCCTTCATGGTGGTTCATGGGAATAAATTAGGCAACAGAAAATAGGACTCTAATTTCTATGATATGTCACGTAGGATATTGTATTTTACTTCAACTGCCGCTTTTGTGTTGCATGTGCATCTCTTTCAAGCCTAGTGATAGGTTCTCCTGGCCACCCTTTCTGTGAGCTGATTTTCCTTGTCTCCTTCAGCCTAAAGCCTCAGTCAAAGTTCTCTGACAGAAGAAGCACTCTTGACACACTCACACAGCCTTTTTGTTCTTGAATGTACACTTCCCACTCATCTATTTAAAAAGCAGATTTGGAAGATTCTAAACCCTCCTGCTCCATTACCACCCGCAAAATACAGCTAACTTTATCATGACTTTACACAGTCTTTCTTTCCCCTTTTTCTTTATGATATTGTTATGCTATCATCCCTCCTTAAGTGGGAGAAGAGGGCTGGTGGTGATGCTCCTTGTTCTGTTTTCCAACTCTTTGCTTGACAGGCCACAAAGGCAATTTTGGGTTCATAATGTCAAAACTGGAATCAGAATGGATGTGACCTTGTTGTAGTTCCAGCATTCCTAATGACTTCAGTAGCCTAGAACAAGACATTGAAATTTGGAATGGAGACCTTACTTGTCTAAGGAGATGTTTCAGGACAAATAAACAAATGATGAGAAAGAAAAGTACTTTAAAGCTGTTCAATTATTTGTATTTTTTATTATCTCTTGGAGAATTCTGCACCCTGTCTTAGACCTCCCAAACTTTATTTGTGCTTTCTATCCATTTCAGGATCTAATTTTGTTAAAAACAAACAAATAAACAAACACAACTGCTCCTCCCCTTTTGGTCTATCATCACCTATCACAGGTGCAGTTCGTCTGATTTCTATTCTTGACATCCCTGTCTCCATTCTAGAGTTGTCCTAATTGTTTTCATAAGCCAATAATACTTATTCCTCTTCAATATTTGTCCCTTGTCATAGCAATTCTGAACATTGTTTCAAAGTCCAGCTATTCTTCAGGTGTTGTACCCTGCAAAAATCTGTTCTTCAATTTCTAAGTTTTCAGCTATTGTGTGAAAACATGTCTTTTCTCCCTTATCTAAACTAGTCACATTTCTGTCTTTCTTGGTTATTGTTTTCATTTGTAACTGATTATTGCTGCACTTTTGTGAAGAATTTCTAGAATCAGCCTATAAAACATATTGGCAGTCTTTAGTTTCAACTGCTTATTGTGGCTTCAGCTAAATCTTGTAACAACAATGCATTTGTGCACCTTCAGAAGAGTTTTCATTTTTCAGTATTCTCTGCTAAATCTACTTTCTTTGTCTTCTATAGTCTTGATTCTGTACCAGCTGTAGCTGGCACCACAGATCTTGTAGCTTTAAATAGTATGCCTTAATATTGCCCCCTTTGTATGCTGTATTGTAATGAAGCAACATCAGTAAATTGCAGTGAAGGGTGATTGTTGCATGGGGATGACTACTACACCTTGGGGTACATTTGCACCAGATTATTTTTTTATTGTAGTTATTACATCCCGTCTTCTTTATTCTCTTGATACCAAACTTGCTGTTGGACATCCATGCAGCACAGGGGATCTTTAGGAACAGTGTGGACATCAACTTGTCTCTTAGGTACGCACCAATGACTGTTCAGTTCCAAGCTCTGGTATCCTTGGTGGCTTTGCAGTACTTGAGCGATGCCAGCTTGATCTGGTTACTCAACCTAAAATGTTCTTCATCATTTGCTCTTTAAAATATTAGACTGTTGTTGATAAAAGTGACAGGCGTTTCTTGCTAGCCATTCTCACACAGGAGCAATACTAGGTTTATAACAAGTGCAGCACGCTTTTTCCCTTCTTGCTATTCCCCATACATTTTACAGTACTGAAGAGTGCAAGAAATGATTTTGCTCTAGTTGTTTCCTTTCATGTGGGGCACTGTGTTCCCATTCAAAGGAAGAATTATAGCAGCGGTGTCAGTTTATCATCCAGTGCCATGATCTCAAGAAACCTTCTGCAAAATTCAGTTTCACCCAAGTAATAAAAATTATTACTGTTGTAAAGGTGCAAATATTTCAAAAAAGACATTTTCTTTTCAAAAATCTTTCCAACTTAGGGCATCTAAGTACAAGTTCCAGCAAGGTAATATTGCAGCTTTCAGCCTTAGTCATACAAGAAGCAATGTTCAGTCATGAAGGAAACTTTGAACTGCTTTTCATACAGTAAAATGGAAGATTTCATATATGTGGAAGCCAACAAGTTGTCCTGCATTCTACAACAGTGGGGCAGCTCAGGAGAGCATAATTAACATGATTACTAGTGACAGAACCATTGCACATTCCCAAGTACCATTCGTAATGAAAAGATCTGATTCTGAAAATATCTAAGTTTGCACATGATTTTACTCATACAAGTAGATTTCACAAGCTTTGTTTTAAACATGAATAAGGCTACATACGTTCTTAAGTGTTTGTAAGACTGTCACCTGAATTGCAGTTTTGGGTGTCATTTTAGCAACACATTCTAAATAAGGAAAATAAAAATATGTCTTCTGTAATGAAGTCTTCATCCCATTAAAGCATCTTTTTTTCCCTCAGTGATATCAAATGTGAATTTTCAGCTGTAATTTGGATTTTTTCCATCTTTGTGAAGATGACACACTTTTTTCATTGCGAGGCAGCTTTTTTTTTTTTTTTTTTTCATTTTCTTCTTTAGCTTAATACTGTGGCTGTGTAGCACTGCAATTCAAATCAGGAATTGAAACTGATGCACCTTGAATTGAACTACCAATTCTTTTAAAACTGACGCCGGTCCCACAGTATTCAGTCATGCAAATATCCGATTATGGGACAGAGAACATTGATTTTGAGCTGTCATTTCTAGCTCACACACTGTAGAATTGAAATGTAAACCTTAATCCACTCTTTAATACAATTAATTTTTAATGTGCAGTAATACTAATTGAAATAGCCCGAATTTAGTAAGTCACCACAAGACATTTTCAAAAGCAAAAGTCTCCACTGAGAGCTGGAAGGACAGATAATCATTGTTACAGTGTTTACAGAATAAATGCACACTCTGCAGGCAATTCCATGCCAAGAGATTTTTTTGTTAGCTTATATATTAATATATTTCATTGTGGATTTAAATTTGTTTTCAGTGATTCATACTGAAATACATCTTCTGCTGTGAACAAAGTTACTTCAATTTCATTTAAATGGAAGTGGGATTTTTTTCTTAATAAAATATTTGCAGTCCTATACCTGTATTTCTAACACTCTGTCACTGCATGTAATTGTCAAGTGCATTTTGACATGCACAGAAAATATTCAATTTTCCACCTGTAAAATAAGCAGACATGCAGTTTTTGTGTATAAGAAAGCAAAGCTGCACGTTCAGTACCTGACTCTTTTTTTCCTCTAGGTTTGCCTTTCATATAAGCAATAGATCTTGTGCCTGCCTGATTTCACTATGTCACTTTTAATTTTCAGATGTGATCTTGCCAGGTGTTTTAGTGGGGAGGGTAGAAAGGAAGTTCTAACTGAAGAGGAATATATGTAACACAATTAACCAAGGAGGCATTTAATCATTTTTATAACAGCACGATGCCACTGCTACGTTTATCTGATAGGAAGAAATACTTTTTAGCATGCATCAGTTCTGATGAATGGGCTTGTACGGCGTTCAAAGTGAGCACCAATGTTAAGTGAAAAAAATGGCATGCACTCTATATCATCCTCTCATGGCTTTGACATTACAGTATTTAATAAGCCAATAGTGCTGTTAAATATTTAGCAAAGGTTCCCTCAAAACCTTGCCACAGATTCAAATGGGATTTTGAGGCATTTTGCTGCACATCGTAAGTAAAATTGCGCTTTAGTTCTTGAAATGGTTGTAACATTGGTTGTTGCAAATTTCCTAAATGAGGTGCAGGACGACATGGCATAAATACATTCAGCAGATTTCACACCCACAGAACACCAGAATTGATTCCCATTTTTCGGATTAAAGGTTCAAACTGACTCCCATTTTGTCGCTGATAGAAGAAAGCTGTACTGAGTTTAGTTGCACAGAATATTAAAACAGTATTACAGCATTTAGTAAAAAACCCTGCAACTCACAGTGTGATATTTTTAAGGGCTCCTTACCAGTATTTCATTTGTAACAATGAACATTTTCTGAGATGGGGGTGATAGAAAAGCAAAGATCAAGTTGTTACCCTCTTCTGAGCCTGACAGTACATCACTAGATAATGCTTTTAGGTTCTGTAGTATGCAAAATAGAGATTTAATAACATAGTTGCTGTGTGATGTTATTAATCAAACAATAATAAATCATTAGAAACCCTGTCTTCTTTGACAAATGTCTGCATGTTTCAGATCCTTGTTGTATGCTAATTAATCCTCAGTAAGTGCTTGTATAATAATTAAATGCCCTGCACTTAAAATACAGCCGAGCCCATTTATACTGTTTAAAGAAGTGTATCTCATGTTTTCTTTGGAAAGAATTAGGGTTCAGGATGTGATGAGATGGGTATTCTGCTTCAGGGATGGCTTGCAGGTTTTAGGTGCTTTGCATGATATGCACATTTTTCCCCCAGTTCGTGTTTGTGAGAATAGGATACAAAGGTTGGACGAGCCTGTCTGACTATTAATGGATAGGTCTGATGCTGCTGCCCTGATCAGCATGGTACTGCCCCATGCAGAGGCAGCACAAAGGGTCTGCAGTCTTTGGCTGCAGCGACAGGTAAGGAACAGCTTTGCAGGTGCTCGGCTGCTCCGCTGTTTCCTGGGGATATCTCCAGTGCCCCTACTCATTACTTTGTCCGTGAGCTGTCTGCAAGATTTTGGGCTCACTGAAGAACTATTTTTTTTCTTAAGAAAAAGTACTAACTGTGATGGCTATAAGTCGCATATTTAATCCAGGAAGGTGGAAAACTCTGTTTTCCTGCAAATTTTAGTTTCATTTTGGCTAAATGTATATATATTTTTTAATTTTCAATTTGTATCACCAGCTAATACCTTCATTTCTTTGTAAGTAAATAATACACTTTCAAAGAAATATCAGTGTAGTTTGTATGCATTATTTGGGTCCTTTTTAGAATGTTGGATTTATTTTGCATAGGAAATAGTATTCATATGTGTAGCATACTTGTATAAATAAATAAAAAAAGGCTGTTAATTGAATGGATGCGTGTGAATATATAGAAAGGACTATATAGTAATATAGGGTAGACATATTTAATATGCATAGCTTGATGTATGTTGACCTCAGGTTACGAGAGTAGAAAATCCCATTTTCCAGCTTGTTTCAAATGTAGTAAAAATGCTGCTTCAGTTGCTTTATGCTACTCACATTGGGAAAGGTGCTTATACTGTGATAATTATCATCAAGGAATATTAATGCGTTCAGCATTTGTAACCCAAAAACTCATTATAGCTTAAGCTGTGCATCATCTGTGAAGAGAGAACTTTGCCAGAATTCGCTCTTCACAGGGGTTGCCTCCTGCTTGTGATGGAGTGGTCAGAGTATTGTAAGAGGTCACACAGGCTATTTTTGAAAGCTGAAGTTTTGCAATTTTTGATTCACTACCTTCTGTCTAAATAGCTTAGCATTCTTCTCCCCCCCACCAAATTTGCCTTTTCTAATTGAATGCCTGGTGAAGTGCATAAAGCTAAAAGATTGCATCTCATTATGTGCAAGAGGCTAAAGGTGTAGACATAAATATTGCACATCAAGGTCATGGAGATTTCAGAGACTGTTCTTCCATTGGCATACATGGGATTTGCACAACCACCACAACCACTCGTGCTAATGGCACCTAGCCATTCTGGTCCTATGGTCTTAGACACTAATCTGGGTTTACAACTTGTGTCAAGCTGTTGATGCTTTGCAAGCTACTTCCACCTGAGTTCAATATTTGTGTATTCAGAGTAGGACCATATTTTGTTTTCTTAATGATATTTCGCTGTGAAAACTGGGGTTTAGTGTTTTTACACTTCTGTTGTCTTCTATTTTCCTGAATCCCCAGTTAAACAGCCTTCATGTTTCTAAAATATCTTTGGACACCTTATTAAACACATCAAGGCCCAATTCTTTCCTCACCTGAGTTTCACACCAGAGTCTCTCAGTCGACTGAGCTGATATGTATTAATATTGTGGAGAGGAGATTCATTCCTGTAAGGAGTTTTTCTTTTTTTTTTTTTTTTTTAATATGTCTTGTGAAAGTCTGTATGGGCTGTATGTTACTGTACCAATAGATATCCTAGAATGGTTACAGAATAAGATCATAAGATCAGAATAAGAGATAAGATAACCATAAGATCTAAAAATAAATAATGCTCTATAGTAAAGATAAAGAATTTCTTTTTTGTTGACTTGTCATTGAAATCTTCCTTCCAAATAAGTACTCTTTTCAGATGAATATCATGCTTCCACCCTTAGTAATACAGACTATTGCAGAACCAAAATTGTGTTGTTCAATACTGCTGTTTCTGGGATTTTTAATATGGGCAGGTTTTATTATTTCTCCTCCCCAGTACTGATAGAATGTTTGTCATTCCTCACTCCTAATATTGCCCTTCGTTGCACGTTGTAGTTTGCTTTGTGTTAGGCAGAGCAGACCAGATTTTGTGGGTTGCTTTGTTTCTGAGGTCAAGATGTGAACCCGGCCTTGCTCATGGGAGGACTAGAAAAATCTATTTCATAACTTTCTGCAGGCCTCAAAGAAGGCTAAAAAGAAAAAGACAAAACCCACAGGCTTAGTTTAGACTGGGGTGAAGAGTTGGATTCATCAATAGGAAAGCTTGCAGCTGATCAGCTTTTCTTGTCATAAAGAGTCCCTGCTGTCAGTGTATGCACCACTGATATGACAGAGCTTTGGGAAGACCTGTAAATCTTTTAAACACCAAACATTTCTCCAGAAATACCTGACCTAATAATACAGAAAAATCTGCTGAAGTAAGAAATTACTTGCCAGTTAAGTCACTAAAATGAAAGGCTTGGATAATACGTAAACACAGCTCTCGTTAACAGAGTGTGGGCATTACAGGCTTGCCCAGTTTGTTGATGGGGCATGACTTTGGTTTGTGCAGTAGAGTGCTAATGCATCATAATGAATGGCTGTCTTGAACCAGAGAGATATTCTCAGCAGGTGAGAACACTGCTGATGGGAAAAAATATGGTACCATATCTGCTGTGTGGATGTAAACTTAATAATCTCTATGAATTTTGAGTAACTCATAACCCTGCTTCCCTTCCAAAGAAACATTATGAAAAGATTGCTTCCAAATCCTTCAGATATTCACTGTACTTGTGATAGATGCCTTAGTCTTTACCTTGAGGCATTGGAAATGAATGTATGTTCTTTACCAGAGATAAGGATGTAGAATTTTAGAAGGAGCAAATTGTATTTTCATGTTTAAGTTCACCATTTGCACTTGATGTAGTGAAAGCCAAATGTGAAGAATTGCTTTTCAACATTATTTCTCTGTCTTCTGTATCTCAGGTCCTCTGAATTATTATGCTAAAATGTTCTATTACATACAATATAGAAATACTGGAAATCTAGAAATAGAGCAAGATTGCCTGCATCGATTTGGCTGTACTTGGATTCCTCTTGCTACTTCTTAAATCACAAGAAGGGTCATCTTTGTACAGCATAATAACATTGCTGAAAAGACCAAACAATCTGCATTTGCTGAGGGTATTACAAATGAAACCATTATCCAATTTTAACAGCTCCTCCTTTTAATCAAAAGGGAAAGTGGAGGCATTGATTCTTATCCCACTTACACCAACACAGCTGTGTGGTCTTCAGTGAGCCACAAAGTAAGTGTTTACAACAAAGCAAGTGAAATCACAGTTAGGTTCAGTATTTGCTTTAAGAAATACAAAATTTACTTTATCCCCCTTTCACTTTTTTTCATCGCTTGCATCTGTTTGTCAAAATTCATGACAAACATGAAATACGGGGAGTGAACATGGAAGCAGCATCTGCTTTTCAACCAGACCCAGAAAATACTTGCATAATTTTTAAATTCATCTGGTTTGTATTTCATACACAGGGCACTTTTTTTTTTTTTTTTTTTTTTGGTAATAAATATTTGAAATCTTAAAACTATTTCAATTTTTTAAACAATAGGGCAATGCCATTACTTATATTTAAAAAAAAAAAAAAAGAAAAAGAATAAGAGCCATGGTTACCTGTATGGTTTATTTTACACGGATCCAAAAGCTCGGAGATTTATGGTAAGTGTAAACTCAAAACAGAGCAGATTAGATATTGTAGCATGATGTTCAAAAGAGAGCTATTGGAATGGTAGAATTCTTGGCTTGGCTCCCTCTTCAGATGTAATTGCTGCTTCATTAGGTCTTGGAAGAGTTTCCTATGGTTAAATTTAATCAAATGGTTTAGAATGGCAAGCTCGTACGCTCAAAATTCCAATACCATTCAGAATTTTTAACAAGATTTCCCTCAAATCTCTTTTAAACAAATATTGTTTAACACCAACTGTAGATTCTGAAGTAATTCTTAGTAACTCATCATAATGAATAAAGTCTGATTTAGAATAGTCTGCACAGGACTTGGATGCTAAAGAGGAGTCATCTGTTGTAGCTAAAACCTGCTTGCCAGTAGCCTGCGCAATTAAGTAGCAGGACTCTGGTGCTCTTTTAGCTGTATTAGGGGGCAGCTCTGTGTTTTTTTTCTGAGTGTCTTTTACTCTTGTAGCTATATTCTAATTCACTGTGTTTTAATTAGCTTGGCTTGCTCTGCTAGCCATTTCAGTTGACGTGGTTATCTGAAGACTTCTTCACATACTTGAGTCGCAGTGAACTGCAGGCTTCCAGATACATCCAAGGGGAAGGTGAGAGAGGTTGGCATGAGAGATCAGTGAGAAATGTCAAAAAAAAAATGGTTTGCAATGATTCATATACAAGAGGAAGACAGAGAGAGAGTGGAAAGGAGAAACAGAGCCAGCAGTGTGTGCAGGCCACCCTCCTCTTCCCAAAGAAGCTGCTGAAAATACTGAACATGTGAAAGAGCCATACGTGAAGTGCAGGTGCAGCACAAGTTTATTCCTAAGGAAAATGTAATTTTTGCTGGAGCTTTGGTAGGAAGGAAGGAAGAAAGGAAAGAACAGATTAATTAAAAAGACTGCTCATTTGCATTCTGAGATTTACTGCAAAACGTTAGCTTTTAAAGGAATGAGGGAGTGTAGGGGAAGACAGTGATTGTTTATTCTTCTACTAAGTAAAAATGCACATGCTTGTTTTGGGAGACAAAGAAAGTCAAGATTTCTGTCCTGAAGACCTTACAGTCTGGATTTTGAATCTGCTCTAATATGCAGTAACAGTATAAAAATACTATGGTTAATTTCTGTAAGCACTTTTTATAACCATGTTAAATATAAATGGTGGGCTAGGCAATGAATGTGGAAGGTTTGGAGGATTATTAGTCTATTCTTTCAGTTTTTGAACATTTTTTTAAACATTTTTGTGCAGCAAAGAATTCAAATGAAAACAGGTTCTAAATTGCAGCCATACTGCCTGGGTAGGTTTCCTTTTCAAATCCGTGAGGAACAATGCAGCCAGTAAAATGAAAGTGCCATCTGGGTGTAGATCCGATGTCAATGCCAACTCTTCGCTGATGCTGATAGTAAGCCTCAAATTATGATGATGCATCCATGTTTTATAAGTATTCGTTCTGCTGGAGATGTTTGACTGATTTGAATTTTTATTGCAGATGATACATTGCAGTGCAGAAAGTCTGGGCAGAGAGTATCTGTGGGCTCTTCTCATACAATTCTGTGTAATTTCTTTCTTGTACACGTGCTCCCCATACTTTGGTCCAGCACAATGGTTCTCCTTGCAGTGCGGTACTCAGAGCTGCCAGAAAGGAAGGCAAATGCTTAGGCTTATAAGCTGAGGAATACTGAAAAAAGAGTTTGGAGACCCATCAGAACATGTGTTGGCTGTAGTAGAAATGTTCATTCTTTGCCTTCATATTTCTTCTAGTCATCACCAGCAAAAAAGCAGTGAGATTTATTCTTATTATACATAG
>CM074577.1:50397500-50402500 GCA_037305975.1 Chrysolophus pictus | reverse complement strand
TTACAAAAAGTTATTATTGTGCGCTACCTCTAGGAAAAACAATAATATTTAACTAGGGTCTCCCCAGAAGTCGCTCTCAAAAGCTTTACAATATGCTGATGATATTGCAAGAGTTTATATGATTAAGTTTGTACTTTGTAGCATTTTTCTTTTGTTGGCAGCTGTTGTGGTAGTGCTGTATCATTTAATTTCATTCATTTTTACCACTGGACTTCAGTCATGTTAATGTAGTAAGTATTTTAGGAAAAATGAGAAGACTTGTAAGTACTTAACATTTTATTGAAATTTAATTGAATAGTTAAGGGGTGATTAAAAATCTGAAATTAACACTCTTTAGAAATTAATGACAGTCATTAAGATGTAATGGGGCTGCTCACCAACAGTGCTCAGAAAGGTTGGGGGATTTAAAATTGCATGGGGGTCAGAGCAGTGAAAGATGTTGTTTATAGTCTCTGGAGCCTTGACAGCAATTTTAGAGTTGGAACAAAAGTGATTTTTTTTGCCAGTATTACTGTAACTACAGTAGAGTCTGGGATTTGGGGTGAGTATTTGTGATTGTCTAGTTAACGGGACTAATACTGACTAACTCGTCAGAGGTACAAGCAGTAGCATTCATTGTGAGCCTATTTGTATTGTGCCACAAATGGTTGCCTTGACTATTGTAAAAGAAGATGTCTCTGCCCTCCCTTCGTACTCCCTTTACAAAATAAGAGGCAGTTCATTATTTATATTAGCTGAGTCCAGGGCCCTCTTATGAGTAGAGACTAATGTTCATGCAAAATGGAGTGATATAATGTGTAATGATTTTGTTATATGAATTTTCAGTCCCTGGAGAATGAATGGAGACCTACAGATGCCTTCAGTTTAGATCTCATTTGCTACCTGACCAGTGTGAGCAGAGGGTGAAAGGCCAGAGTATAATTTGCTGAGCCTAGCAGCCTGTGCTGATCTTGGAGATTGAGTGTCAGTTTGACACTCATTGATGCTAAAACAGAAAATACGTTGGAATGCATTTGTTTGTTTGTCTGTTTATTTATACCACTTGCTGAAGAATTTGGGTGAATTCCTTCTAGAAAGAGTGTGAATGGGCTTTTCCAGTTTAGCTTAAATTTAATTGGGAGGTCTTCAAAGGTTATGCCTTGCACAGGTGTTGGGGTTATCTCAGCACGCAATGACAATGAAATATTTTGGGATGTGCAGGCTTATTTCAGTGAAATAATGTTGCTTACAGTCCTAAGTGTGATGCCTATTCCTAAATGTCAAAAGTAAACCAAACATATTCTGCTTAATTTTCAGGACTCTTTTTACTAACAGTATCCTACAACAAGTTCATCTACAAATGGTTAATTTCTGGGAAGGAGGAAGTTATAGTAATAGTTTACAGATTGTTTTGGGCACAGAATGCACAGAGAAATCAGAAGATGTAGAACAGTTTCCTTGAGGTGAATAAAAGATTGGTCTTTTGCCCAATCTACACAACTTAATTTTTATTCCTTGCTCTATTCTTTCTTTCCTTTGTGTCTTTCCCACTCTTATTTGGTTAGGTTCATCATTTCCATCCAGCTCCATTTTCTGAAAATTTATATCCTAGGGGAGAAAAAAGAAGTGAGTAATCCTCTGGACTGTACCATTAACTCCAGTTGCCTGCTGTAGCAAACACTTGCAGCCAGTACTGCAGAACAGCAGCGTCTCAAAGGGCCTTAGTTCTTCTTCACCAACTTGTGTGTCTTGCCACTGGCTTCTCAGTTGATCTGTAGTATAGAAAAAACATAAAATATTTTGTCCAAAGATCCATTGCCTTGAAATGCTGCTGAAAATTTCTGTTTCTAAAACGATGCAGGTGGGCACAGGGGTTGGTGGCATATGTAAAAACTTGCAGGAGCAAGGCCCAAAGGAGGTGAGCATTGTATGGCAGCACCCATTGAGCAGGAAAAGCCCAGCTTCCAGGCTGCAGCTGGTTGAAACAGAGCTTGTAACAGTGTCATGAAATGTCTTCTGTGAGCATAAAATTGGGGTAAAGGATAATGGAAATCTGAATGCAAAAAATAAAAAAAAAATATATAAAAGTTTCAAAGGGACATTTGGCAAAAAAGATATTTTTCATTCTCATTAAAAATACAACGTGAAGACAGAAAAATGAGGCCTATTTAGCTTATGGAAAAAAAAGTTTGAATGGGGATTTAAGAGAGATAGATTATATTCCTAAAAGGAAATCAGTTTGATGCCAGTCAGTTTTTTGAAGTAGAAGCTAATTTGAAAACAAAGAGTTCATGACTGAGGCTGTGACTGGACTGCAGCAGGCAAACAGTTTAAGAGGGAATATTTTTTTGTAGAAAAGGGTGGATGGAATATGGAGCATTCTGCCAAAGTCAGCAGTGGAAATAAGCAGAGAGAATTGGACACATTTTTGGAAAAGAAGGGAATACTGGGGTACCGCCACTAGCTATGCTGTGAGAGCCAAGGTTAGAAAAGTAGTGCAATTTGTACATGTTCTGTTTATGGTAGAAAAATGGAGCCTTCATAAGTTTTTCACCTGGCCTGTCATTTTTCCAAATATGTCAGCATTTTTTTTTTTTTCTGCTTCGTATTAATAATATATATATATATTTTTGTAATTGTTCTTTTTAAATTGTAGGATGCTCTCAAGCCTCTATGAGGAATGTAGAACTTCAATTCAGTTGCATAGTATTCAGAAAAAAAAATGCTAGCTGTATGATATTGATGACTGGAATTAGTCTTTTATAAATGAAGCTGTAGCAGCTTGAGAGCAGTGCCATCAAAACCTACGGTTGCAAGAATGGCATTGTTGCTCTTCCTTCATTTTCACACTAGGTTTAATTATTTGCTGTTTTTTCAATACTAGTTGGTCACTCTTAACATCATGGAATTAACACCGAACCCCATGTTGATAAAAAGCCTTATGGTGCCCCATTTTATTATAATAGCACAGTACAGATTAAAATTGCATCTGTTAAGATTACATTGTGTGTTTGGATTATAGAAGGCAGAAGCACAATAATCTCTGCTGAATATAACTATTGAAGCCAATAACCTGTAACCAATCACATTCTTCTTCTGTTGAAAAATACGAACTAGAAAGGATTACATCTTGGAAAAGATCATAAATCTGTCACCACTAATGTAATCTTTACAGGAGCTTTGTAACCAGTTAGCGACTAAAAGAGATCATTACTTCTTTCGCCATAATTACAATCATAACACATATTTGATATTTTACAACTTTCTTTGTTCAGCAGCAAATGCATTATAAAGTGTACAGCATTAATAAATAGAGGCATAATGAATGTGACTAATTGATTTTGGCAGTCAAAGACTGGCATACTTTTTATACAATAGGGAATCCATTCAAAGAAGCTTAACTGCTATTGAGTGTGAGCCTTCAATGTAATAATGGGACCTAATTTGGATTCTGTTGTACGAGGTGAGTAAAGCAGTACAAGTTATTACTATATACAACAGTGTAGTTCAGCATGTAGTATACACTTGCACGTAGTGATTCCGGTGTTTTCCCTGCTATAAACAGCGATATCCAAGCTCAAACATCTGCTGCGTTTTTTTAATAAGCAGTTCTATTTGTCTGTCTGTCAGAGACATGAAGAAACTCCCAAGTCCTTCTTTTATTGAAGAAGGAACGTTTAATATATTCCTCTCTTTTTCTAATCTGACTGTACCGGTACTACTTTTTGTCCTCGTCTCTTTAGTACTGGGCTCAGATTTTCCCTGCATGTGAAATCCATAGACAGCAATGAAAGTGCTGGGAGACAGCACAAAAAGATTAAATCGTATGCCCAAGTGCAACAGCATAGCCTTTTAGCAGGTGTTTAGTGAAAAATTAATTCCTTGAAATTCCAAGGGAGAAGCCTGAGGCTTTATGAATAGTATGACCAGTCTTACAATCAAGACTTTGGATGGATATCAAAACTGATTTTGTATTCTTTACAAAATCTCTGTAAAATAAATATATAACGAGAAAGCTTCCTAACTGTGGACATGACAGTGACAAGCCAAATGGAACTTCATATTCCTATAAATCCTTTCATTACTCCTGTTTATATCTCTTGGGTTCAGAGGCAAATTTCAGGCATGCTGTAGAGCTTGTGCATTTTTATTGTTTTCCTCTCCCCTCCTTTTTTTTTTTTTTTTTTAATGAGACTTACTTGTGATGGTGAGGAGAGGAAGAGAGTGACATGGAGAATTTCCTGCAGTCCATTGCTCTAGAAGAAGTCTGCTGCTCCTCAGCATGCAAGCAGGATGGAACTACTCCCAGAGAGTCCTGTCACTGTGCAGAGTTGCACTTGTTTAAGGGTTGTTTTTTTCTGAAGGGCAAAGGGAGAGAAAAGGCCTTAGTGTTCAAACCACAGCATTGCTACTTCTTGTATTACTCTTATTCTTGTGTGTTAAGCCTCCTAATTTGAAGCCAAGAGTAGTTTACACCAACCAACTTTTCATTAGCTGTGGTAGTAATTGATTTACAGGGGGTTGTAGCTGTTTATTTGTAATTAATTTGCAACAATGGAAATCTTGTTTTTCTTAAAAGCAAAAGGGAAAAAAAAAACTTTGCTTTGGCTGTCTGGCACCATACAAGACATTGTGTTTGAATGCAATTAGAAAATAACAGTAATGGAAAGTCAGTCATTTCCAGGCAATGTGCAATTGATTTTCCACCAATCAGAATAGGGAATGAGATCCTCTTGGTTTATTATTACATTATTAATGAGGTCATATTAAAACAGATCATTATTTCTAGCACTTTGGGTTGATGAACAGGATCTAAACACTGCGCTGATAGAAGTAGCAAAGAAATTGATTTGGTGAAAAATACTCTGAATTTTTCCTTTAATTATCATATTTACACATAATAATTACCAGAATTTTCTTTTGTTTGTCTCTGAACAATTTCATTACCTGGAATACCTCAACACAGATGCAGCCTGAAATTTCTAAGAGGGATGTTGAAGCTTAAATATGCCTGTCTAAGA